>LSSN01002653.1:0-18445 GCA_001970855.1 Smittium culicis | reverse complement strand
AAGGCTGTCCACTTTGGAAGCAGATATTTCAGGTATTTCAGAATTTACACAACGAGTGACATACGATGACACGGCCTATACCTATGCGTTAATCCGCAATCAGTTTGCCAGACCTAATATCGCTGTCGATTTCACAGAAAATTTTCCTACTACAAAAAACTTTCGTACCAGACTCAAATAGAGGAAAGTCACTGTTATCATAAAAAAAAGCACTAGAGCTTGATAACTTCAAATATCAGCATTTTCCCCTCAAAAATAAAGATCTTCCACTTATTCTATTGACCTATTCGTTTCCAAAGAGCAAAATTTAAGCCGTAGATCCAAATAGAGTTCTAAGCAGTAGCGCTTTTTAGATTTAAAAATATCTAACGAGACATCTACTCCCATTTTAGCATCTCAAATGATCAACTTTTTGGCGTAAATATACAGAGGTGATAATCGAAAGGTTGACTCGATAAAAGAATGCAAATCGGCAATCTTTCAGCTTTCAGATAATACAGTTGAGCATGCCACTTATCCTATTTTTTCCGAATTTATCAAGGTATTTGAAATACGAGTATTAAATATTTAATCAAGCCTGTTATTGAAATAATACCGGATATAGAATTTTATCGAGAGTCGAATCAAAACTATTTCATCAAATTTAATAAAAACGCTGCTAAGATTTTCTAGCTGATATCAGTAATAGCTTTCCTCAGTTCTAGCGACATCTATAGGATTGAAGACCAAAGAAGCCGTATCTACCAAGGGTTACTAAACCTAAAATTTTAGCTCCTATAGAAAAACGACGTGGCCACCCAATTAAAAATTCATGCCAAATAAACCCTCACTCTGGTATAATATTATTCCCTGTGAATACATACATATCATACAAAGAAAATTTAGCATTCAATCCCTGACCAACCATTTACGTTAGCAATATAAATCGGTTAGTTCATAGGATTTTATATTATGACAATAATACCTCCAAGCTTCTATCGGTGTATATATTCACTCGATTTATCCACAAATTATCTGATTTAATACGCCGATCCTGAATACCTATTCCCCAAAGAGAGAGCAATCGGTGCTACCTTAACCGAAAACACCGGAATTCTGCTGATAATATAGTTATGCATAAATTTTGGTCAAACTATACCATCAATGATACGTACTATCGCCTCGCAAAAAATTCTCGATCAAATTGGCTGAACCGATTTTAACTCTGTATTACTTAAAAAATTTTCTTCTTTAAAGTATAATTTAATGATTAATCGAGTTCTTTAGAGCGTATATTAATTTATATTAAAAAATGGTAGGGGATATATTTTCTCCATTGCGCCGTATAAATTTTACTTTGCCGAAGATGGAATGAATAAAAATAACGTGTATTTAAATAGTATACTATAAAAAAATTTTTATTCATTTTATTTAATATATTAACAATCGTTTTTAATTTTCAGTATATATTTATCCAGTAAGATGGTAACACTTAAATTTCTTCCAATCCTTATTATTAAAATTAATCTTCCCTCTAAAGAACTTGACTAATTTTAATAATTTCAGTCTTATTATTTTTTAGTGAATCAACTTATAAAAAATATCAAATTTTAGTTTAATTTAATTAATACCAGTCGAATTTTTACAATGTAAAATAAAATCTGCTCAACTTATAAAAAAATATAACAAAATACATTAATAAATGCACGAACAAAATTAAATAAAAATTATTTAGCTTATCAAAAAATAACACTTATCATTTACTTGATATTTTTATCTTTAAATAGGTTATTAGAGTATTTATCTATACCTCGCTACATTTAGTAATCGTCAAAGGTTATATTTTAGCATATTCCAAGATTAGTAATATTTGTCAACATATCTTTACAAAAATATAAAAAAATCAGCCCTTGATTAATTCGAAGATGGATATAAAAATTTTTTCCTGGTTTAATTCAAATGAGCTATCATATAAATACTTGTTTATTCGAAATATTAGAGTTTATTGGGAAATTTGTACCGAAAAAAATTTAAAATTATACTAGCATGTAATTCATTATTATATAAATGATAAAAATTATAAGCATCGTTCGAATTCAAAACTTTTTAATTTATATTATGATTGAAATCAAAGCAATATTAAAGGCTTACTTAGTGATCAATATATAATTTATGAGAAAAATAAATATGAAATATTAAACCTAAAAAAAAGAACACATTCTAGTTAAAATAATCTAGTAAAAATTCTGGAGCAGATGTTATAATTAAAGCATATATAACATATCAAGGATTAAATCAAGATATGGATTGAAATAATTAGATAAAAATAAAATTATTTCGCTAATCTACATCTACGAGTTACAACTTAAAAGGGTTACATTTATATTTTAAAAAGTTTTTAAGTGACAAAAAGTGTTTTCATACATACTAGTATTTGAAATATTTTAATTAAAGGTATTTTTGAGGATACAAATCTACAATATTTAATAAGTCAAAAGTTCAAATAGAGTATAAAAAAGCATCAGCTTGAAAATAACTTGTAGGAATTTTTTTTATAAAAACTGTTTAATAAGTATATTTACACGATTATAATCGAATAGTAATAACTAAACATAAATATAAAAAAAATTTTATTATCCAAAAGTTCAAAAAATAACAATTTTAATTGTTATTTTGTGCATCCAGGTATTTTTGTTATCTTTCTAGATTTTTTTTCTAGTATAATTGAAAAAAAAAACTTCATAGTATAAAAAATTACTGCTGCTGATTTGGGATTGAATATGTAATCGATCTACAGTATCCAAAAAATGAAGTGCACATTGTATATACTTATAAATTAAACTTTTTTAAAAAAAAAATTCATATTCAGAATCAATCGAAATTTACGGAAAAAGAGATCAATTATATTGCATTTATTCATTTTATACTCTGACATATTCGGATAATTTTAATTTTTTATAAATTTTACATTTAAATATAGTTATTTTAATTTTTGAATTTTGATTTTTGGTATATATTTAATAGATATTATAAATATAAAAATAAAAATAAACTAAATAAAATAAGTGCAAAACTGAAAAATTTAATTCATATATACCAAAATATCTACATTAATTTTTTTTTTTGCAATAATTAGCACGTTTAATTTTTTTCGAGATTTTTATACATAACATTTATTTTTGATTGTTAAATTATTTTTCCATTTATTAATATTAAATAGTATACCACAAATAAAATTCACTTAGTCTCTAACAGGATATAACGACGGATATTCAAATTTTTATTGACTTACTTTTTTGGATTTTTTGTGAATGAATATCATAATTTCTGAATTATTTTCGAATCGATATTATTTTATTTCATTTTGGATATTGGATAAAAAACATATTGATTTTTAAATAATACTTTGATAATTTGACTAAATTTATTCCTGTAAATCCTGGATAGCATATTATATGCATTTTCGATAACTTTTTGGCCAAAAAATTACCGTAAATTTACTTTTCAAAAGCATATTTAACCTTTAATGGGCGAATGACTATTTGTAATCTATCAAATATAGCCAAATTTTTATAGTAAAAATAATTTAATTCCGATATGTAAAATTATATTTTTCTTGTAAAATAGCAGCAAATAATAAACTTGCTCATATATCATTAAAAAGCCATATAATTTATGTTGTTTAATATTATTAGGCTAGAAACAGTTAATGCGTTTGATTTAATTTTTTTTATTTTTTCAACCAAAAAAAAAAGTTAATGGCCTGGCTTGAATTTCAACTTTTAAAAATAAATAGTATTTTTTTGTGCAATACTTCCAAGTATCACAAAACTATCTGCTTTACACTTTTATTCCTTTGATTTTTATACCTAAATAATTTTTCTACATGCTAAAATATGGTCATTATTATTTTTAAATTCAATTACAGTTGCTCCTCAAAAAAAATTTCATATTCTTACAACTTTTTTTAACTCGTTTCATTCATCACATTTCCACTTTTTATTATTTTCTTTTTAAATGAATGTATTTTTTTCTTTTTTTAGTAAATTTCCCTCTCTATTTTCATTCTAATTTTCATATTTTCATATTTTTTTATATTTCTTTTTTTCTTACTATAGATTTTTTTTCTATTTGCAACCTATATCTTTTTCTCCTTATTCGATACCCATGAAATATCTTTTCCATTAGACACGTAGAACTATTTTGAATTTATTTACATCTATTAAAAATGAGTTGAATGACTAAATTTAGAAAAACTCGAATCTAATCACTAATAATCAATAAAAAAATATAGATTTATCTTTTCATAAAATAAAACTTCTTCTTTTATGATTAGATGATCAAATATATACAAGTACAAGCAAGTTAAATATTTACGCAGATTATATTTATATAGAATTTAAAAAATTAAGTTAAATCTTTATACCTTATATGATTTAAATTTATTGAATAGATTTAAATACTATAAAATTGTTACGGATCTAATTTAGGTTTATTAAACTTATTATTGTATGTATTATAATTATGATAGACTTCAATTAAATTAAATCTATTATATTTATGTTTGTAAACATTATTAAATAGTATTATCCTAGCTAGATATACAATAAAAATTAAAAAATTATATTATAAACCTTACATTATTTTAGTCAATTATGTTTCTATTCCTGTTCATTTCGTATTTTGAAAATTCTAGATTCTTAGTTCACTAAATTAAAGTTTGTTGTTTTTTTAGCTTAGTATTTACAGGTATAAAATTTTCTTAATTATAACTACTACACTCAAAAATAGTTATTTTGCGCACATTTTGAATTATAAATACACAAAAATCTCGCTCGATGTATATCTTATTTTTTGGACTAGTTAACTTTGACTTTTTAATAATATTATCTGAGTAAGAATTTTTTTTGGTTATTATTTATTTTATTTTGAAATATATTGTCTTTTTTAGCTTCGTGTGTATTATTTTTTTAAAAATTATGATTTCTTTAATCACAATTTATGATGTTAATTATTGAAGAAAACTCCCATTAGATTTATATTCAATCCTATATTTTTTTCTTTTGTGGCAGTCTATTCAGAGAATAATGATGTCTGTGAAAATATCTCATATAACCCTAGATATATGCTTTTATAACATTTTCTAAAATGGTAAAATCTTTGTAAAAAGTATCTTGATATTATTTATATGTAATTTATATCCACTCCTCCACCCCATTCATGGATTAAAATTCCAATTTAGAGCTAGGGATTTTATTTTAATTTTTTATTCCTCTTCTTTATTAAAAAAATTTTATTGTATATTAGATATTAAATTTTACATATTTTGTCACAAAACGTGTAGAATAACACATGATCAGGTTTTTTTTATAAGTTAAACTATATTTTTTCCTCTTTCTATATTTAATTTTGCATTTTTTGAGATTATGCATTTAGTATAAGCATAATATTAGGCGTAATTGTAATTAGAATTTTAATCCTATTTTTTTCAATTATACAAATAAATATACAGATTTATAATATATGACAATATATACATTCTTTTATCTCGTTTTATGTTAGCAAATATATTAAATTTCTTACAAGATATCTTGGAGCTGTGTTATAATACAGATACTTTGAGACTCAATTTTTAAATAAAATTTTTCCCTCTATATAATTTTAATGATTGTAATAGGAATTTTCTACATCGCACACCATAAAGAGCTTAGAATTCAATTTTTATATGTTCGTTTTTATTTTGTTCTTATATTTGCATACGCCTACTATTATTTGATAAATTAGCTTCATCAAAGTTTATTTCAATGCTCATTTTAAAGCAAATTTTGAAATTTTTCATTAATTCTTATATAACAGACCTAGTTTTCCTACAATTATCTTTTTTTAATTTCGGGTCCCAGATTATCCGAAAAATATACTATACTTTAAATGTATTAAAAACAACTTTTATACGTATAATGGTCAAATATACTTGCTCCAATACTACCTTTATTTATACAGACCTATCGATGTTTATTACCTATCCTAATAGGTTTAAACATTAGCGATAGTAAAAATCCATATTAAATCATTAATTTTACCACTGAAAAAGGCTAATGCTTTATTTATCTATTTTTATTTGCTCTAAAACTTTCGCTTTTTTAATTTAAATAATGTTTAGTATCAATGTCACTTTTCCCTAAAATTTAATCTTAAGCAATAATAGAAGAATATCAAAAGTTGACTTGTTAAAATTTCCAGCAGTAGTAGCTATATTTCCCTGCTCAGAAAAATAATAATTGATTGTTTCAATTCTACTATTTATAGCTGATAACGTTAGTGAGTTTAGAAATTCATTTTCCTTGTTTTTAGCAGTGTATAAAGAATAATCTAACAGATTGATTATAACTTTAAAATGCTAAATAATTTAGATTATCTAATTAATCGCTACTATAATCATTT
The DNA here is from genome assembly GCA_001970855.1 of Smittium culicis. Lineage (NCBI taxonomy): Eukaryota > Fungi > Kickxellomycota > Harpellomycetes > Harpellales > Legeriomycetaceae > Smittium > Smittium culicis. The sequence continues at coordinate 12,025 of LSSN01002653.1, read as the reverse complement.
CATTGTTTTTTTACTATCACTAAAAGTCGTAATATTTCCAATTTAATCGTTGTTCAATTATGAAAAGAGCTAGTATTATATACTTTTTTACTTTTTTTCCTTATTATTCACGATTTTAATTTAGATTTTCGATATAATTTCGTCAAATTTTCTATAAATTATATTCTATTGGCTCGAACCAAGATTTTGAATTATTTTGTGAATTTTGAGATTTTAAAGCATATAAAATAACATTTGACAATTATAACTAGAATTTTAATTATTTCAGAATTAATTTTTGTCCAGTGAATTATCAATATCATATGTTTTATCAGGTATAATAATTTTGACAATACAATATAATTTTGTAAAGTTTCTCACCCGAATAAATAGTATCTGTACAGTGGCTCACGTAACTATTAATAATACTAAATACATTTTATCAATCCCCATTGCGATAATTGATTCTAAATTTAAATTTGATTTAAATGATAAATTATAGCGATTAAAAATTTTGATTCCAGATTTATTATCTTCATAACTAAACTTTATTGTGCCAATTATGTTTATAATCCGAAATTATTGTTTTAACAAATAGTTTTTGACCATGGTTTAATTTCCCCTATAACATGAAAAGTATCTAAGTAGTTTTTTAAAAAAATTCTAGCTCTCTTTTAGCCAAGAAATATAACTCCAAATTTATCGCTTTTTTCGTTTACTTATATACAAGTTCTATTTTTTTTTATTTTTAATCATTTTTATTTTTATTTTTATTTTTGATATTCTAGTATTTAAAATATATACTTTAACAGACTGAGATCTAATAAAATACTTTACAAATCATGCCCTCTATATAAATTAAGCAATATCAGTATTTTCAACTAATCTTACATCTAAATAAATATATTTAAATTTGATTATAACTAAATTATAAGTTCGGTTATTTTTAAAACCGAATCTCATATTTATAATGATATTATTTTTTAATTTCCCAGGAAATATCTTTATTATAAAAATTTGGCTAATATTTAATTTTGAAATAATCTTAGCCCAAATTTTTTATAACCTAAAGAAAAATGATAATTGATAAAATATGATACTAGAAATAAGATATTAAAAAAGTCTATCTCATGTGAAATTGCTAAAGTCATGATAAAATTCCTATTAAAATAAGAAGTAGGGCTCGGATTTTTTTCGCTGAGTTTTCTAGCTGAAAATATCAATTGAATTAATCTTTAAAATTTATACGTTATCTATATATTATTTACTTGCATTGAATGATAATATTTACTTTTTTTATCTATAAACCGAAAATACTTTGAGTACTGAAATTAAGTTTTTTTTTTTTAAAAAATTAATATAGCTGATTAAATATACTAAATAATAATTAAATTACAATTAAATTGATTAATTTTTTTTATTGCATTTATTGGATTTATTTGATTTATTTGATATATATCTACTTAAATATAATAAATATATAAAAAAATACTCATTTAACGTAGAAAAATAATACTAAAATTAATTTCTTCGTCAAGAAGGTAATTTATTATATTTTTCCTATCAAGAGAATATATTTTTGGTATATCAAAAAGTCCCAGCAAAATATAATATTAATATTTTTTTTTCAAGGCATATTGAAATTTTATATCTTTTAAACAAAAAAATCAATTTAATATTCTATTGTGAATTTGAATCAGATTAATCAATTATAAGTATTAAAATTTTTCCTACGAGAGGTATGCTCATTATTTTAGAATATAAAAGAATATTTTTTTTATAATTGGAATATTATTATTAATAGCTATAGGATGAAATAATATTATGAATGATTAATAAAAAGTATATAAATAACAAGTCATCAATTTTTATCGATAATTCAACTTTGTAAAATATACTTTAGATACTTGAAAAAATCTGGGTTTGTAGTTTTAAATAGATAAGAGAATTTGTTACACTTTATTAAAAATTTTATGCTTGCGTAAATTTAAAACCAATTTACTTTTTACTATTTCAGTTTTATTTATATGTTTATCTATTTTGATTTGAAATATTATTTTTTCTAATAACTTTAATTTAATAATTGTTTTTGAATTTTATTTATTTTATTTTATTTTATTTATTTTATTTTATTTTTTTTATTTTATTATTTTTAGTAACGAATTTCATATTTGGTCTTACATTCAAATAAATAAAGGCTGCTTTTCTACCTTTAATGTTAAATTTTTTTTTTTTAATAACCTTTACTTACTACATTGGCTACTAAAATAATAGTTAAATGGATTATTAAATACTTTACCATACTATATTAATTGTAATAAAATTAGTACCAGAAATATTTGTATATGTGAGTATACAAATATACATATATGGCAGATTATTTCGAGGAGCGTAAATTTCCTAAAAAGTTTTTCCTAATCAAAATTGTTGATATATTTTAGATTTTATTAGAAATTATAATCAAATGGTTTATCTGATAAGTTCAACACCTTTACCTAATATTAATGAGCAAAAAGAATTTCTAAGAAAAAATTTTTCGCTTCAGCTAAAAATATCCTATATGTTTATTTCACACTGATTACATGTTTTAAATTGACAATACAGGTGTATCTTTATTTAAATTTTACAATCGCACATGATACTTATTCCATAAAAATTTAAATTACACTTTGATTTTTTTTTTTCTAATTTAATATAATTACGCTTTTCTGTCCAACACTTTAAAAGAATCAATTTAATGAAACGTTTATGATTAATAAGCAAGTATATTATTTGCTACAATAATAAAATTTACCAATATTTTTATAGACCTCGGAAATTAAGTATGTAATTGAACTCAGTTGGCTATATTTAGTAGATCAAACTGCATTCAACTGCCCAGAAAATGTTAGAACTATAATTAGACTGAAATTTTAACAATTGGACTGATTTTGATCCTGTTTTAATTTTTTTGCACAGATTGACTGCTAAATAAATTTTAACCCAATTAAAAGCAAAATTAATATCAAGGAGTCTTAAACCTATTAGTATGATTAAATAAAAATTTGAAATTTGACCAAAAACACTAAAAGTTAAATCTTGAAATTAATTCTTCCACTAGCAATATTCCTTAAATGATGATGGTTTTTTCAGTATCTATAAATTAAAAATTGAATCTATTATGCGTTTCCAGGTTTTATTATCTGATACTTTTCTGAGCCTAGAAATTATATTATTAGTATCAAATCTAATGGATTGTTTTTAAATTCGAAAACCAATTTATCTTTTCGGAAAAGAGTATACTAGGCATAGTAAAAATATATAAAAATTTTATATTATTCTAGAATTTAAATTTTTCCAAAAAATAGAAATTAATTTTTTTCGGTGAATATATATAAATAGAGCATCTTTACATGCATTGAATCAGCGTTATTTTCGCTATGCTTTAAATAAAAATAATTAATTTTATTGAGGATGTTTTAAATTCGCTATTTGAAATATACTTCCCAAAATACTGGGATCATCACCCTTTTATTCCTTTGCTCCTGTTTATAATTTCTTTTTCAAAATCAGAAAAAAAGAAACATTTTTTATCTACTTTGAGTGAAGCAGTATATATTAATTTTTTTCATGAATATATTTTTTTGTATCAACAAAAAATCCACACAAAATCTTACACTTTTCTGAGCTAAAAAAAAAAAAAGAAGGGTGCCAGCTAAAAGATTTAGAAAGTACAATTCCGTTTATGCAACGAATTTGGTGTTTTTTGTTTATTTTTCTTCATAAAGCAACAGCTTATCAATATAATTTTTCAATAAATTTGGTAATCTCAGTCTACTAAAATCAATGTAAATATGGATTTCAGTCTCTCAACTTATTTTTATTATAGAAGTATAAAAACCTATCTGTATGTATTATACCACTAATTCATCGATAATATTAATAAGTATGGTACTTATAATATTTGGCAAAAATATAGTTTATTGTATCGTAATAGTTAATAATGATAGCTATCAAAAAAATTTCTTTCTAAAATATAAATATGTTTATAATCTCTTTAAATAAAATTTTTTGGAACCATTATCTATTAATAAAAGTTTAAACGAGATGTATTACAGCTTATAGAATTGTGTTAACTGATATGTCTCATAAATTTACTGATTTTAAAAAATTAATCGAAACTTTAATTGAATTTTAAAGTTAAATTTTTATTTTAAAATCAGTATTAAAATTGAAATCTATAGAATTAATAAATTTTTGTTTTTATTTTCTGGAACTTTTATTGTCCAAATTCGCGATCCAACTATCTCAAAAATTTATAATGATTTATCCTGTTTTTTTTAATTCGTTAATTTATTAAAATTTTATTATTTATAACTCTCTAATTCCAGTATTTAATAATTTTGACCACAGTGAATATGTTTTCTATTCCATCTGCAAGCGCTTCTCTTAAAAACTATGATAAAACTAATCACTACTGGTATACCAAAAATTGATCTAAAATTTCTACCAGTAAAAGTTCCGTATAAATCTTGTTTTTATATCAAATTGCTACATCCATAACCATTGAATATCGATAATTCCGAGTCCTCGGTTACTGTGAATTGCATTGCTTTCCAACCAAGAGCGTCATGGCAAACTCCGTTATTTTTATATTCTTGGTAATTTTCAGAAAAAGATTGTTTATTGAAATATCTTACTGAAAATTGTCCTGGTGATTGAGAAACTCCGCTTTTTAGACAGCCAGAAAGGAAGACGAGTATTGTACTGGTTTTAAACATTTTAATTGGTTTTATTTAATAAGGGTTAATTTATGATGGTAAAGAGAAAGTTTCCTGTGCTTTTAGCAAAATATAAAATCAAAAATATTGTCAATAAAATTATTCCAATAAAAAAATTAGTATCTACAGTATTTTTATTCTACATTTTTATGAAAAAATATAATAGCAAAATACTTTTCTACTCAAAAAAAAATTCTAACTAATGCGATAATATTGTGGCTAAAAACAATAATAAATACATGATTAATGTAATATCTAAAAATCATAAAATACGCATTAAATTTATTTTAATTGTAAAATTTGATGAACAATAGTTTAATAGTAAATTTAAACTTATTATTAAATATATTTATGTATATATAAATAAAAATTAGTTTTATTTATATTTATGCATGTATATACTTATTACATTTAACAGAGTAGATATTTTTCAGACAAAAAGCATCAAGAACAAATTATCACCTCAAATTAAAGCTATTAACTCGTATTTATAAAATTTTTATGGGCTTATTTATTCCAAGTATAGTTTACATTATGCTTTAAATTTTTGTAATAATAACCCAACATAATAACTGAAAAACAAAATTTTCATCAATGAAAAGGTACTAATAAAAACTAATTTTTTAATTAATAAGCCAATTATTGAAGGTTATTTTTTCCAAAAGATAGTCGTGATGGGAAAACATATGTAAAAAAAAAAAGTAATGTATTAAGTCTTTACATATTCTCATTTTTCTAAAGATATATCGATACAGCAGGAAAATTGGATTTTTACAGCATAAATATATGCAATAATTATATATATTTTTTAATTATTTATTTTAATAGACCTTTTGATCGTTTCAGACTATCTTTTAGTATAGTATATACGATTTTTTATAAATTTATTTAAAATATGAAATCAGCATTGTTATTAAATTTATTTCTCAAAATAACAAAATTAACATTTTAATAATAATAGAACGAATCAATAAATAACTTTTTATTTTCTTTGATATTTACATAAACTGTGATTATTACTTTTAGCACAAGTCCTGGTGCGCATAAAATATTTATTTTGATAATTCAAATTCATATTTTATGCACTATAGAACTAGGAGTTTTTAGTGGGGGGGGGGGGTTTGAGCTATAATCATTAGTAACTATAAGAAGGATTCTCTTGTGATCGTAGATTAAAAGGTATAAAAGTAACAAATTACTAACAGCTGCAAAAGAGTCAAATGTAAACGGAATATCCTTTTCGAAGAGAGCATTTTTATGCATAAAGTGTTACAGTGTATCAAATTTAATGTTTGCTTTTACCCAATAAAATAAAATCATTAATTTTTTTTATCAAAAAATACTTGCAAAAAGAAACAATTAAAAAGAAAAATTGATATACCTTTCCAATCCAGCAAATAAAAATTTTGCATATAAAATATTCGATCCAACAATTTCTAGCTACAAATAAGTTTTTTTTGTTCAGAATCCTCCATCTCTTTATCCTTTTCACCAGTTATAGATCATTTTTGATATGCCAAATATAACAAGCCAAGTTTAGTTAAAATAATTTAATTACGAGTCGCATTCAATTATGGTTTCTTGATAAATTTCAGCAAATAATAAATCTAGTTATAAATCTAGACTAATCATCAAATTATTTTTTATAAGTAATTAAACAGGAATGGGCTAAAAATATTTACGTTCTACTCGAGTAATTGAGATATCAAAAATGTGAAATATTTATTACACTATAATAGGGATAAAAATACTAAGGAGAATTATTGTAGTGTTTATGTTTTTTTATTATTATTGAATCTAAAAATAAAATAAAATATTTTGTAAAAATTATGTATAAAAGTACGCAGTTAATTATTTACTGGGCTTAGTTATGGTATTTTGAGACAGTCTTAGCAAATATTTTTCCGTGATGAATTGCTAATTCTATTTCTTTATCGGAAACTGGTCTTTGTCCAGTTATTGATGCTACACCTCCAGCTCCATATGCAGAACCGCCAACAACTTCGTCTACAATGAATAGGTTGTCATGAGTGAATCCCATGGGAACAAAGATCATTCCTTGGTGAATAAGGTTAGGTAAGAATGTAAGGGTAGTTGATTCTTGGCCACCATTTTGATCTCCAGTACTGGTAAATACGCCAGCCATCTTTCCTACAAGAGCCTTTTTGAACCACAAAGCTCCTGTAGAGTCGATGAATGTTTGTACTTGTGCTGGAGGAGTGCCTGATCTAGTTGGGAATCCGAACATGAATGCATCTCCCTTCTCGAATTCTTCTAGGGTGAAGATTGGTACAGTGTCGTCCTTTGGAGGAGCATGCATTTTATCTAGGACTTCCTGTTTTAAAGTCTCTTCAAATTGACGCAATTCAACATTTACAAGATCTGTTGATTTCAAGCCTTTTACGATGTTGTCTGCGAGAGTCCTCAAGTGTCCGTAGGTAGAATAATATACGACATATACTGTTGGTTTGACCATTTTGAAATTGATATTGATGTTTGGGGTTTTTTTTTGGTTTGAGTCGGTTTGTTCTACTTTGTAGGTGAATTATAGTTCTTTTAACAGAACACTCATTTCTTTTTATACTTTTTTTTGAAAGGTATAGCGGTCCATAAATTATACACATGAAAGTGGATATACTAATTAGGGTACCTTTTGTTTACTAATCCAAAACCCAAATTAACTGTTAGCTTTTTATGCTAAAATTTATATTTTAGCTTATTTAGACCCACTTTACTACGATTTTTATAAATATAGTAGCCTGGGTCCTTAGATTACTAATCTAAAAGTTCTATAAATCTTTTTTACCAAAAGCTGATATTACGTAACACTTCCGCGAGAAATGATATTTAGCTTACATAAGAAACGTCGCAAAAATCATACGTCTCTATGATTCGCTAATGAATTTTTCGGGAAATATATATTTCTAGCTAGCTTTTATGAGCTATAAACCTAAAATTTGGAATTATAGCGTCAGCGCATTGTCCGCATGGATAACGTATGTGGCTCAAAAATATTTCACATCTCGGAAAAAAGTTTTATGAAATATACTTTAGACTAATATAAGATGATTGTTGCGATATACGGAGTTATCTTATTCATTGCCCTCATTTTCTAGGTGCTACTGAGTTTATCCACCAGCTAAAATCGCGAATTATCTTACCTTGTTTTCGCCAATTAATTGCATATAGAGAATATGAATTTTAAGCAAATTCCCTGCACAAATAGAGGTCTTACGCCAATATTAATTTCTGTAAGTATCGAAAAAAATTACAAGTTAGCAAGATCTTTATTTTAAAACTACTTACTAATAAAACTTAATATTTAGGGGTCAGATTCGAAACTCTACATATCATTTACCAAAAAATAGTAGATTTTCGGCATAGCTAGGGATCCCTCCCATTTCTAAAATTCGGTTTTTGATTCTATAAGTCGTCTAGAACTTAAGTTGCATACATGGGAGATTCTTTACGAAGAGATCATTTTTATGGACAAAGAGTTACAGTGTATGAAATATCATATTTAATTAATATCCAGTAAATAAAATCTAGTATTTTTTTAGCAAACAATACTTTCAGAAGAGAAATAATAATGGAAATACTTTTCCAATTCTTCCAATAATAATTATAGACTAAAAATAATTAGTCCAATAACTATATGAAGCACAAAAGAGCTTTCTCCGTTTAGAATCTCACATATTAAATAATCGAGCACTTAGGAAATATTTTAACTGAAATTTTTTGGGATGGTCCAATGCCGCTCATAAATAATTAGTGCTTGTTTATTATTACTTTTATTATTGTCGTTTTGAGAGCGAGTTTTTAAAGCGTTCATAATTCACAATTAATTTTACAATTATTAACGAATAAGCTACTTTATATGTGTAATGTGAAATGTTTGCTATAAAAATATGCTGAGATACCAAAACTTATTGAAAATATTGTAAATTAACGATTCTTTACGAAGAGAGCACTTTTAGGTATAAAGAATTTCTGAAAAAAATGTCAAATTTTCATAAATGCCAATAATTATATAATAATGCAAGAGCGAAGATGATCCCTAATTATTGGATAAAATTATAAATTATATAATATTACTATATAAAATAAAATCCTCACATAAGCAACTAGAAATGAATTTGATTTATTTATTTATTATTAGCAAATAGATTTCAACATTGCTTTTGTGTGAAAAAAAGCTTGTAAAATTGGATTTAAGTATCTAAAAGAGTCAAGTAACATATCAGCAAAAAATTGATAGGATATAATAAAGCTATAATGTATAACCAAAACATCCTCATATATTACTATAACTTATACTACAATAAGTGCAATTTTTTGAAAAAAAAATAAAAAATTTTGAATCGCTTGAAATTAATTATGAAATTTTCTAAACTTCGAAATTAGAACTAAAAATTCAAAAAGAAAAATTCGTTATACAACTAGCTAAGCTGGTGATACTTTTTTTTGAAAAAAATCTATAAAAAAAAATAGTATTATACACAAAACTCAAGTAGAAAAAAACAATAAATAATCAGAATTCTCTAATTAGAGTTGGTAGGTGTATAAAATGCCATCAGAAAAATTTCACCTATTTTTCATAATGTGAAAAATCGGCCAATAAAATTAACTTATAAAAAAACATAAAAAAATTAATATAATATGTATCTGTTTACAAAAAAATTTATTTGCTGGTTCAAGTGCTGTGATGTCGATCAAGAATGAAAAGGCTTAAAAATTAAAAAAAAAAAACTATTGTGCTGTAATAGGATTTATGAAATATTAAATAATGAAAGGATTTAATACAAATGAGAATTAGCAGTCACTAAAAGCATACCTAATACCATTATATAATATTAAGTTTATAAACTTTTGCATTTCCGCTGATGATACCTACCCCCCTAAGCATACACGATATATCAAAAATACAACCAATTTAGATAATTATTTAATAAATCTGAATTTTTTTATAAGATTAGAGAAACTTTTGCACTAATAGAGTAAATAGTCCCAAATTTTATACTATTATTTAAAAAAATGATCCTATTATATTAATTTAAGAGGTAAATGACAATAAAGAAGCTATTAGACCTTATAGACCGTTCTGTTATTATAACCTTGATATAGTAATAAACATAAGACTGTAACTTTTATCGATTTTGGTAAATAAATATACATCGAGATAGAAAATTTGTACTAAAATGTTATCTGTTCAGCCCGTAGTTATGATAATCTATTAAAAATATTAACTTGTCACTGATTAACAATAAAATGAAAAATACAATTACCAATATCAGCAATCTTACTTAAGCTTATCAACTACATCTATCATAAATTGATCAAATATTATTGGCAGTTTGACAATTTTCTTCATATAGTCTTATTAGCTTCAAGTTTTTGTTTTCAAGAACTCATTTCAACACTCTGAAACAAAAATAAAACAAACATCGGCTCTCTAAGAACTATTAACAGACACATTCATGAATCAAAATCTGTTGTTGGTATAACCGTCGTTGATTTAGAAAATTTATATCTCCACAACTACTCTCAGTCAAAAATATAACAGTATTAATTTTCAGTGAAGATATCGATGTCTTGCAACTCCGAAAATGTATTTAACTCGAAAAAGTGTTATATATAACTAGATTTTAAAGGAAACCCCGGGTTTGGAATTAGGACTGAACACTTGTTAAATTTTTTCCCAAAAAAATTCAAAAATCAGACCAACAGAGCAGTTATCTGTAAGATATGTGCTTTAGGGTTAAAGGTAGAAAAGTTTTACCAATCAAAAAAAATTAAGACATGAAATAGACTCAGGGTGTGAATGAAAACTTGTGAATTTGTACCAAGATTTTAAGTATAAAAAATTTTTTGTAGACGAATAGGGGGGACGATTCACCAGCTTAAAAGGGAATTTAGGTAATAATTCATGTATTCTAATTTATGATTTCAAAGAAAATTTTAAGATTGGTGGGGGACCGGTGGAATCTTCGGATATTTTTTATAGCAGGTTTCAGATTTCAGAGTTTTATTAATTGCGTTTTGTACAAGCTAAATGGGTACATTAAGAAGAGATAATATAACTATTTGTCTTAAAATCTCGTTAACGACTCTATTTATTCTCTTAGCTGTCCATTCAAGCTACTGAAATCTCCCGATTTTAGTTTTTTTAATAATATTTAATTATGGAGCGATTCCGGTCCTCATTTTAGAATCAGAGAATTTCTCTATGCGGAAATAAAGACACTGCTGGAGTTATTTCCTACATAACATTTCTTTTGAAACTATTTTTTTTAGGAAAAATAGCGAAAAAGCTACTTCAAAGGTCACTCAAGCTTTAAATAATAGTATTTTGATGGATCTAAATCTAAAATATATAATATTGACATAGATAATCTCATGGCTATGTTTATATCAATATCTTCGGTATTGCAGCACAAGAGGGGGTATTTACTGATAATTTTAATTATTATTATCAAATATGACCAATGTACCACGAGAGGATAAATTTTGATATTAAAATCGATGGCCTTTTGAATTATATATCATTTTTTAAATTTAATTATTATTTAATGGCGCTCTCAATTAGTAACTTTTCTCCAAGAGCTTATGAGTCAAAAAATTTTAGGCTAAAAGCTTATAAAGATATTAGAAATGATAGATTCGCAGCTTCTGTATCAAGCATTATCCCGTTGAATATGTAATCATGTTTCCCAAATTTCAAATTACGATTAATTTCTGAGTTTTGCGGTTTAAGAAACATATTAATGGTTACAGATGATAAGATAAAATATTTAACAAACCAAAAAAATATTTTGATTTAATTTTTAGTTTTCATAATAATATTAATGCTGATTTATTTTTCATCAAGGCTCTTGCATATTATTTTATTGAATAATTCAGCTTAGCGTTTATGAAAAATCTTCCTTTTAAAGGTAAAAAGTAAAATAGAATACATATTTTTTTATTATTATAGTATTAAACACTGTTAAAATAAATTTTGGAATTTATAATTTTATATATATTATTTTCTTCATTTTTATTTGATCCAGTCTTTAAAAAAAAAATTCAAATTTTTGTACTATAAAGCTTTGATGAATAATTTTTAATTTGTGGATTATGATAATATAATAATTATAATTTCTATCTTTGGAAAATAAAACTCGCACCGATATTCGTTAAAGCGATTTAGTATATAAAAGAGATTTACATAATAGCTAGAATGTAGGAAGATAGTTTTTTATTTTAGAATTTAGTTTAAAAGTCGTTAATTAAATGTAATTAATCAT
>LSSN01002652.1:0-16918 GCA_001970855.1 Smittium culicis | reverse complement strand
CACAAAAATAAATAGTAAAATCCTTCCGTATTTAATATGTTATTAAAAAGGATATATATAAAAGATTTTGACATTTATTTTTCTTAAATAATTTTAATGCCGTATTCTTCATAAGTATAAGACCGAAAATACAATAATGTATTAAAGCTTTTATAAGATACTGGTTAAAGAATTTACGCCCAATAAAAAAAATTTTTTTGGATAAAAAGAGTTGATGTATCAGAGATAATTATCTACTGTTTTAGAAATATTCCAGTTTGGGTCATTGGTGATCAAACTCTCTATAAATTACTATCATTTCATTTTTTTTAGAAGAGCTGAAGCTTAATTTGCCTGCTTAAAAGTTTTTTGTTCTATAAATTATAAGCTTATTGGCAGATTAGTTTAGTGTATAAAATGAAAGCTTTGATAATTAATATTTTGATAAATAAGCACTGAAAATGACACCACCAATTATAATTCATAGTAATTTTTTCTTCTGGTTCAGCGGAAAAACAAGGGGTCCTGGTTTCAATCTAGGCATCTCTTTTCGCAGCGTGTTTATAGCCTATTCGTATTTTTTTCTTTTAAATCGTTTTCACAAATAGTGAGGTTATATCAATTTTATTCTAATTCCGCAATTAATCTAGGATATTTTTTATTGCAACTCAAACTATCAGTTTTTTATATTGTTATTCGTGTTTGAGACATTTTACAAAAATTAGTAGTCGACTTTAAATACTAAGCTATAAAGAGAACGTGAAAATTATAGAAATACGGCTAAAAATTTCGTAAGAAAATTTAATTAGCTCAATAATGGAACTTCCGTTAAATGCAACCAATAGCGTAGACTCGTCGGGTTCATCAAAAATCACCTGTGTTTATGTTAAATGTTAAATGTTAAATTTGATATCATTTATATACAAGCGAGAGGCTTATCATCGTTATCATATCTATTTACTTTAATTGCGCTATATTATTTCTCGTGTACTAAAAAAAAAGTATTTAAGACTGCCACGAGCTAGCTGCCCACTTACTGATTTCCTTTAAACTAGTATATTGATACAATACACAACTTTGTAACTCATAATGAATAACAATATTTTTTCAGAGGATTATATGACTGACCTCACGAGATGGAGATTAAATGTAGACGAAGGTAGGCATACTTGGGAATATCTCGAATCGGATGAAGAATGCAAAAAAAGACCACAATCATTCATAGAAAAATATTGGATAGGCTTGCCTTATGTAATTATTTCATATATTTCCCAGTCTGATAATGCGATTTTACATTTATTATCTAAAATTAATTGTATATCTAATTATAACTCTATATTATAACGTTTTTAAAAATTTAGAAACAAGAAGAATTAGAGTTAGCAACAACAGCTAAGCAGGCCGCAATTAATGGCTTTCGATTCTTCAGACAACTTCAAACCGAAGATGGACACTGGGCCGGTGCATATGATGGCCCTATGTTCATTACCCCAGGAATTGTATTCGTAAATTTTATTACAGGTCAAACCCCTGATCCCTACCAAAGCAAAGAGCTGATTAGATATCTGTTTAATAGGGCTAATGTAAACGATGGAGGCTGGGGACTGTATAAAATTTCTTTGATTTTATTTATTTACACCACTTTAATTAATTATTATTATCTCATCTAGGCATTTTGAAGGAAAATCGACTGTTTTTGGGACAGCTATGAATTATACCCTACTAAGAATTCTAGGAGTTGATCAGGATTACCCTCCAATGATAAAAGCGAGAAATACTCTACATGAACTTGGTATTATTTTTTATCTATTCTTTTTTTATTCCAATACTCTTCTCCAACCTTCCTAGTACTATGAAATTTTTGTTTAGAAATTACTTTGGCCTTTTTTTTAATTTAATTAGCAGATACAAATGTTTATTATTTATTTACTAAATTACCCTAACTCTCAAAAAATTTTACAGGCTCTGCCACGGCAATTTCTTCGTGGGGAAAATTTTGGCTGTCTGCATTAGGTGTTTATGAGTGGGATGGTATGCTCCCACTTCTGCCTGAGCCTTGGCTATTTCCTGAATTTATCCCCTTTTTCCCAGGCAACTGGTGGGTTCATACTCGCGCAGTGTACCTTGGAATGAGCCACATCTATAGCTTACGTAAATCGATGCCATTAAACGATTTGACCCGCTCGCTAAGAAATGTATGGGTTTTATTTTTTTTCTATTTAGATATTCGTTTTTTTAATATCTTCTGTAATTAACTTTTAATTTAGGAACTTTATACACAAGATTACGACACTATTGACTGGAAAGCTCAACAGCTAAACGTCTCTGAAGCAGATAGATATGTACCGCTTTCATTTACATTAAAAGCCTTCAATTATGTCTCAAATGTCTATGAAAGATTCCATATCCCTTCTTTACGCAAAAAAGCTATCGAAGAAACTTTGCTTCAAATTCACCTAGAAATCGAAAATACAAATTACTTATGTCTTGCGCCCGTAAACTTTGCTGTTAACATGCTAGCTATGTACTATGAACATGGCCCAACTTCAAAATGGTTTACAGGTATGTTAGATAGAAGAATAGACGCACTTTGGTTATGTCGTGAAGGGCTCGCTGGAACTGGAACGAATGGCTCACAACTATGGGATACAGCCCTTGCTGCGCAAGCATGTATATACTCTGGTTTGAGTAATCTCGAAGAGAATAAGGAAAGTATGGTGAAAGCACTGAATTTTTTGGAAGTTACACAAATAAAGAATAACCCACGTGATATGGGTAGATCATACAGAAACCCAACACTCGGAGCTTGGCCTTTCAGCACTCGTGATCAAGGGTACACAGTATCCGATACGACTTCTGAAGCACTTAAATCTGTTATCATGCTCCAGAACTTAAGCTACATTAACACCCATGTAGTAGAAAAAAGTATGCTTTGTAACGCAGTTGATGTTTTGCTTCCAATGCAAAACCCTGATGGAGGGTTCGCTTCTTATGAACTTGTACGTGGTCCTTTGTGGCTTGAAATGTTTAACGCATCTGAGGTATTTGGAAATATCATGACTGAGTATACTTATCCCGAATGTACAACCTCGGTAATTTTGGGTTTGTCAGAATTCAAAAAAAAGTACCCTAGCTATCGCTCAGAAGAAATTAGCGATGTTATCAATAAATCAATTGACTATCTAATTAAAATACAGCTTGATGATGGTAGCTGGTACGGATCATGGGGAATATGCTTTACTTACGCCTCTATGTTTGTTATGAAGAGTTTCGCTTGTGTTGATCGTCATTATGATAATTGTACACATGTCGCAAAAGGTTGTGACTTTTTAATTAGTAAGCAAAACGAAGATGGAGGTTGGGGTGAATCATATGCTAGCAGCGAAACTGGTATATACGTGAATCACCCTAATGGATCTCAAGTTGTAAATACTTCGTTCGCCCTTATTGCTTTAATGAGTGCCAAATATCCCAAAGTTAAACCAATCAAAGCTGGTATTAAGGTAAAAGACCAAATTACTGTCATCACCATACTTATTTTAATGCACATACAAGACCTATTACGTTAATATACCAATTCTAACTCTAATCAATTTTCATATTAAATTTTTTTCTAGCTTATTATGAGCCGCCAGCAACGAAATGGAGAATGGCTCCAAGAAGGAATAGAGGGTGTATTTAATAAGAACTGCATGATTGCATACCCAAACTATAAATTCATATTCACAGTTTGGGCACTAGGTTTATATAGTAAAATACATGAGTAATCTGAGCCTTTTGTTTACTAAGAGTTTTATAGCATCTTCGTACCTTTTTTTTTTTTTGTATCTTAACCACTTTAGGAGTAGGCATTTAATATTTTTACCTCCAAAAATAATCTATTAAATCCAATAAACTGTGCCAAATTATAATACAAAACATTAATACAATTTTCTATAGCGCGTTAATACTATTTCTATCTTTACATTAAAGTTCTTCAATATTTAAGCATATTAACTTTGGTATGGGCTAGATCAGATAATTTTTGTACATATACTAAAAAATTTCTAAGAAAGCATATAAAAAAGTAACAAAATCTGCCAGCTTGATTCTAACCATGTTTAAAAATTTTTTGCAGGAAAAAAAATAATTGTTCAAACGATATGTATATTTTAATCAGCCTATGAGCGAAATATTTTTCAATATTTCTCTTTTCTGAATTTGATTAGACAAAATTGTTATTTTTATTTTTATGGCCCTTGAACCAGTGCCCAGTGGGTATGGAGCTGCTAGAGCGGCGGAGGGGGGTTCGGTTGAAAAATTATTTTTGAAATATTTCTTTTAACATTTTAAATATTTTTATATTAGTTTATAGTATACTTTTAAATTATGTTTAATAAACTGTCTGAGGCAAAAAAAAAAAAAAAAACTTATTTTTATGGCGGAATTTAAATGTGGAATAACGAATTAAATTTTTGGTTTGATAATAGTTATGTTAGCTGGATATTAATTGCTAAAAGTTGATTGCACAAAAAAAAAATAAAATAAAAGGTAAATCCTTGTATGTGACAAGATACATTACAAATAACAATTCTAAAATGATATAAATGATAAGGCTTGGCGAATGAAAAACAGAAATAACCAAATCTAAATAGATTTTGAAACGAAAAGAGCAAGCAAAGCTATACATCCGCCTAAAAACGTAGCTTCGACTGAGTAAGCTAGAACTTCAGATGGTGAATAACTTGATTTGATTTGAGGTATGACTGTGTGAAACCATTTAGTGGGTGGTTCAATATGAGCGTTTGAATTGCTGTTAATGTTACTTTTTTCATCTCTGATATTCGATTCGATAATTTCGTCTAACTTTGAAAGGATCGATGCTAGAGCAGCTACAGATGCATCGTTTGGTTCAGGTAAAGATACTGGGGAATTATTATGGTCATTTATAGAGCTGTTCAATATAGATCCACTGGTGTTGTGAATGGATTTATCAGATAAATCGCTTTGTTGGGGGGTATTAGCTTGGCTACTCGCTTTTCCAATTGCTAAGCTCGAATCTATTGAGTTATTAGAAGCTTGGAAATCGATTGATTGGTAATTTCCAGATGCCAAGATTTTTTCCCCGAGCTTACTGTCAACTCCATCTATTATCTTTCTTCTTCTCCGTGGCTCAAAAACAAGCTGGGCAAGTATAAGAAAAGTTATATTGACTAACAAAACAGCAAATGTACTGTAACTACTTAACATTCTTATTTTATCGCTCCAGGTTTGCTCTTCATGATACCTTGACTGAATGGTTGCAACCAAATTATCATAGCAAGTTTCGACATTAGATTCAAGCTTTTTAACATTTGATTTGAGCTCAATTTCAGATCTGGACAAGTTGTATTCTCTTTTGTGTAAGGATGTGAATTGTGAAACGTCAGATTCGTTCCAAATATGCTTTCTTTGTAATAGCAAGTTAATTTCACGCTGACTAGACTTTCTGTCCTCAGAAACTTGCTCGAATTCCTTTTTAGTACTTATGAGTTCTGCACGGGCATCAGAAAAGTCTTTCTCTATTATTTATATAAAAAAAACTTGTATTTGAGAAAATAATTTAACTATCTTATTATAATTATATTCTATTTCAATTTTTAGAAAAAATAAAAAACGACCAAATAATCAACATTAGTGCTTGTACTTACGCTTTTGTATAACAGCTGATTTTAAGCTTGATATTTTATCATAGCCGGTAATGAAATTAAAAGAAATTGAGAGTTTTTCTAGAATAGATTTACCAGTGGTAAGATTGCTCATTTTATTGAGGTTTTCTAAAACGTCGCTAGTATATAATAAAACCTTATTTAGCGTATCGTTAGGATACTTAATTAATTTTGAAGTGTCGATTTTTTTCAAGGTAGAGTCAATTTTCTCGGATATCTGTTTTTTTGAAGGTAAGATTTTTTTAGAGGGTGAGGGTTTGCTTGTTGAAATTTCTTTTGACAGTTGTACGTTGTTATCATGGTTTGGATGAGTATTAATACGATTTTGAGTTGTTTCGAATTGATCAGACAAAAGGTTGTTTTCAGTTTGGAGTTTATTTTGGTTATTTTTAGTAGTGTCCAAATCTTCGTGAAAAGGATTGTTTAATGCGTCTGACAAAGACTCAGGTAGTAATGATGTTTCCGCATTAGTTTGGTTGGTTTTTGTATTAATTTTGAGGCTATTTAAATTTCCGTCAAAGATATATGAATCATTTTTGGATAATAGGTCTGAGGTCGCAGAGTTTTCAAGTTTAGAAAAATTATGCGAATTTACATCATTGTTTTCTAAAATGCTTTGGGAGCTGTTATTAGAATTACAATAATTTTCAAGGTTTGGCATTTCAGATCTTTTGTAAGAGATTGAGTCATTAAGCACATTTTGAATGTTGGTATCGGCAGACATACTATTTTGATTTTCGGTATTAGAGCTTTTTTTGGGTTGGACATAGTTAAGATCTGAAAGAGTATGATCAATGGGTATATCATACCCATCTTTTCGATTTGTCCGTTCGTTATCAATATCTTGGTTGTAATGAATTTCAGGAAATTTTTTGACGTGCGTATCTGAATCAAAATTGATGCTATTTTCAGCAGAGCGTGGTTTGTACTTTTGTGAGCGACTTAATACTGAGGAATCCGAACTAATTTTTCCGGTGATAGTAGTATTTTGAGATTTTAAAAATGAAGAGCTATGATCTGAATTGTTCTCATTTGTAGAGTCATTTGATGATTTGTAATCAGAGGATAAAGAACCATCCAAATGTTTATATTGAGATTTTATTTTTGGATTTTCTAAAATAGAAGAAATGTCAATATTTGCAAGTAAAGGATCTATGTTTCTTGGCTTACTTTTAGGTGATATTTTAATGTTATTAGCTACGTTATTGTTATATGTCGTACTTGAATCAATTGTTTTAAAAGATGAAGGATTTAGAGAGTCATGCGAACTAGAAACTGGGAATGAAAATGTAGGTTTGGATGTTTTATGATATTTATTTTCTATACTAGAATCAGAAATAGTCTTTTCTTGATGATTAAGTTGAGAATTAAAATCCTTTTCAATAGGCCTTGGGTTATGACTTTCATTGCTATCAGAGCTATTATTGCTGGCGACGATAG
Organism: Smittium culicis; assembly: GCA_001970855.1. Classification (NCBI taxonomy): domain Eukaryota; kingdom Fungi; phylum Kickxellomycota; class Harpellomycetes; order Harpellales; family Legeriomycetaceae; genus Smittium; species Smittium culicis. The sequence continues at coordinate 9,812 of LSSN01002652.1, read as the reverse complement.
TGTCAGTATCTTTCTCATACATAGATCTACCTAAAGAGCTGTCAATATTTTTGGAATCTAGTTCATTGCTTACATTTGTTTCAGAAATAGTACTGCAGTCTAGACTAACTTTACTATGATCACTTTTTTGGATACTTTCTGACTTTATGGAGTTATTTTTGAGATCTAAAGAGTCTGAATTAGCAGACTTGTTAGCTTGATTTATATTCCGATCGACTAAAATTTCAGTTCGATTACTATCTAGAATATGACCTTTTGAGTCATTTTCCCTATCTTTATTGCCATTTATTTCTTCCTTTATTTTGGTGTTGGTATTATTATTAGGATTATTAATAGAAGAATTTGCAGAGCTTGAAGTATTAGAAGCACTGTTTATTGCTGAGATCTTTTCAACATTGCTGTTTTTATCTTTATTTGGTGTATTTTTTTCGATTTTTTGATCGTTATACTTTTCCACGCTTTTGAAGATATTTCTAAACCAACCATTTCCAGCTAGCCGATCTTTGGTACTGTCACTTCCGCCCTTCTTGATCAAAGTGCTGGTCGAAAAATTACATATGTTCAATTTGCATAATTTCTGAGGTGTAGAAGCTGAGTTCTTGTTTATTGATGAAATAGCTGTGAATTTATTAGTGCGGAAAAAGTAATTCGCTGGTAATAAAATCAAGTTTCTATTCTTAGTCAAAGGCGTGCCAGCGACAAAAAGATTCCAGCTCATTATTGGGTTTTAAAACTAAATATACAACCACTTTTTTCTAGATTTTAAAATGGTGAAAGATTGAGTTGATGTGTGATAATAACGAGAAATAATTACTTGGCAGTTATAATTAGTATAGGAAATTGGCGGAGGTTTGAGATTTATAATAATTTGAACCACGAAGGGGGCAATTTATACTCGTAGAAATGTAATCTAATTGGGCGATTGAAACATCAACCTTAGAAAAAAATCAAACTCAGATAAAACCGACGCTTATCTTTTTTTACTTTTGGTACTTATTGCAATCACCAATTAACACCCTTTCTTCCTAACCAATTCACGTCCTTATTTAAGAGTTGGTTTCGATAGGGAATAAATTACAGCTAGCCGAATTAACCGTTATCTGCCTGAAAAACCTTAATTCAATTTTCAGTGTTTGATTTCTAGAATGGAATTTCAAAAGGACGACTTTAATGCCAAACGAAAAAAAACTTTTTTAGGGCTCTTAGGTGATCTTTGATCTTTTGGGGTTATTTTTTCTTGTATTGAATACTAATATATTGTACGCTAAAGCATAAATTTGATAATAATACAAACTCTAATATATCAGCCGAATTACCTGGCTATTTTTTTTTTTTCAAAGAAAATAAGGAAGAACAAAACGTAGTTAAATTTATTTAAAATATAAAGGAATATTTTTTAGCTTGAACTGAGAACTATACTTTAAATCAGTTCTAATAATTAGGGGAGAATGAAATATCCTATTTTTATTAATAGGAATTCTGTCTAAAATGGCTAAAATGGTTAATAATCCAAAAATTTAATAGTTTAAAAAATCACAATAATAATTTTATTAATAATCTAATAATTAAAGCATTTTTATTATTTGTGAAGAAAATAAGGCTATGGCATTTTGATATTCTTTTTTTTAGATACTAACTCGGAGTACTTTTGGATAGTTTTAGTGGATATTTTGACTTTGTTTGACGCTCTAATTAATTCGTCAGGGCCTAATAAATCATGAGGTATATGCAAGACGTATTGCAGCTGCAGCTCTAAAGTGCTGCACTTATTTAGCAAGTAATCTGATAAAATGTCCATAATACCTATGGCAACTCTGAACAATACTTTAGGTCCACGGAAAATAAACCAGTCCCAAACCCGCAACACGGATTTCCAAGGTAATGACATAGTAAACGCTGTCATAAACCAGGGAGTCAGATACATTAATGGCTCGCAGCCTTGCTTTTCCAAATGGGCAGCTAACTTGGGATTATGCTCGCTTAATAACATTTCAAAAACGCCAGAATGTATCTGGATCATTGATAAATCTGGAGTAAAGTAATTTATTAGATAAGTGTCTAGAAGCGATGACAATGTCCAAAAACACTCTACCTCGGGCATTCCAACAATCAATAGTAAACCAGCAAGTAGATTCATCCCTTGGCAATACCCTACCTCAGGATTGTATTTTAAGTATGCAGTCAAAATCCGACGAAGACAGCTTTGGCCACCACAGCTTTCGTCATAAAACATGGCATGGTTAGGAAATGATCTAGATAAATCTCGCTCTATAACCTCCGCAAGTTTGGCATAGCTATTAGCTTCATTCTTTGGGATTGCCTCATTAACTTTTGGAAGCAATGAAATGTCCATATCAACTAGGTTTTGATACTCCTGCTCAAAAGTTTTTCCATTCAAAATCTTTATGTAACTTTTTTTAACACCCATTAAACACCAATAAACCTGAGCGCGAATTGAGTCAGGGAAGCCTTTTTGGGCCAGCTTTTGAAATTTGCGTGATTTTTTAATTGATTCAAATGGAAACATAGTTAAAATAGTTGTCCACTTATCAACAAGTTTATTATCTTCAGTAGAAGAATTGTAAAAGTAGGAATCAACATTGTTGACTGAAGATATATGAGGAATTGAGCTTAACGAAGCTTGGATGTCATTTAAATAAATTTCATGTTTGTTAGAATCTTTTTTATTCTTAAAAACCAAAAAACCATGAGCGTCAATATAATCGACGTACATTAACCGCATAGCCCTCATTTCAGAAACAGTCATGTTTTGGCTTTGGATATTATTAAGATTAGATTGAAAATCAGAGCTTATAAGAGTTGGCCTTTCAACAATTTCATCGGACAGACCGTCTGACTGATGTGAGATTTCATCAAGAGGGGCAGATTGCTGTGTCTTAGAATGATATAAATCACTATTAATAATAGAATCATGCGTACGTCGATCAGGGGTATGAGGGTAGGTATTGTATGGCTCTGTTAAATTTCGAGATATTACAGAAAAGGATTTTTTTGAAGTGTTATTAAAAGTAGAGCTGTGTCTGTTACTATTGAGTAAAATAGAAGGTAATGTTGGTTTGGCTGAATCGGCGTTACTATTAAAAACCGTACTGTTATTACTTATTTGGGTGTTGGGTTTATTTACACCACGTTTTAAATTGGACTGGGCCATTTTAAGAGCAACGGAACTCAATCCAGCACGAAGTAAGATGTTACTAACTGTGGATTGAATCTTGAAACCAGTGATTTCAGACTCTGAATACTCATTAGAAGAAAAAAGTGCTTTCGATGAAGGCTTTATATTGGATGGGATATTTTTTAGATCGAAATCACTGCTATTATTAATGCTGCCGGAAAATATAGAGCTCGATACCTGGTTAGTAGAGTCAGTATCTACTTGTAAACGTTTGAATTTATTGTCAAGGTAGAAAGAAAGCCTAAAATCAGCGTTTGAAGGAGGAATACTACTATTGGTTGGGCTAGATAATGGGTTGTGTGAATTTTTGTATGAAGAATTTGAGAAATTTGAGGGAGATGGTTGATCGAGTTTTAATGAAGAGAGGTTATTAGCAGAAAGTTTATTTTCGGTACCATTTTCTTTTTTGGAAGGTCTATTAAGTAAAGGAGTGTTAGATTTTTGCTTGAAGCTAGGAGAGTGTTTAATTTGACTGTCTTTTGAATTGCTTAAGCTTGAAGTATCAGAGTTGAATGGTTTATTAACGCTTTTAAAGCTGGATAATGGACTTAAGTAAGAGTCAGGTAAATTGATAAGATCATGCCTATTACTTGAATCTAAGAATTTATCGCGGGCGCGAAGCATTTCTGTGGTTATATATAGGGACTTCTTTTGATCGCTAAGATAGTCAGAGACCAACGATGCATTTTCGAGGGCTTTACTGAAGGCGGGACTGAAAGAGTAGTTTGCGCTGCTAATTCGAGATTTATGTTTGGCTAAATAAGCGAGTTTACCAATGCTGTAAACATTAGATCCTCTTTTAGAAACGTCGTGGGTTGATTGGTCTTGAAAGGGAGAGGAATCTTCGAGGTATAGGTAGTATGGCAAATCTTTAGATGGAGAATCAGAAATATCATGTGGCTTAGAATTATGGTCATTATCTTTAGTAGAGATTCTTGAGGCAGTGTTGTTAGGAGATGAAAGCGGTATGAAGTCATAATCATCAATAATTATGGAATCATTCTGTGCTAAAGACATTATTGAGGATCTTTTGGTAGAAAGTTGAATGGAATTCTCTTTTGATGGTTGTAGCGTATCAGTATTTGAAGAAATGTGATCGTTATTTGAAGAAGCAATATCACTATTTAAAGAAGTGTGATCATTATTTTCAGCAAACTTTAAAAATTCATTATCGGTTTGAGCTGGAACAAAACTTATCTGGGAATCATCATTGGGCGTAGTATTTGAAACTATTCGAGTTTTTTTGCTGTCCATGGTAATCTCGGAATTATCATTGTTTGAAGGAGTAATTTCTTCAGCAGAAATATTTTTTGTATTTTGATAAGGAAATTTTAAATCGAAATCCTTATTTTCAAGGAATCTGGATTGTTCTAGACCATCGAATTGAATATATTTAGATGAGTTGTATTGGACAGTATCTGTTTTTTTAAGATCTGTGCTAGAATTTTTTAGCTCAGCTTTTGAGGAGAGCTGAAGGCCATCCATAACAGTTAAAAGTATTCAAAAATAAATTCTGATGTATTTGTTTATATTTCTTAGAATATAGCCTAATAAAATATTATTCCAAAAACTCTTTTAAGGGAAATTAGAAGTTGAATAGCGTCGAATGAAAATATTCTGTATGGAAGTTAGGAGAAATGATATTAGATTTACGAAATAGCGAAAGTTGATTCTTGATAATAGAAGTAGAATGATCTAATAAATTGATAAAGAGGTTATAGGGAATATAAAATTGCTTAGCAAATTCAAGAAGGTAATAAGATCTTATATTAAAAAAAAGAGATATTGATAAGGATGAAATGTATTAATGAAAAGTAAAGTATTAAAGATCTAAATATATATGCTCTAGATTGAACTACTAGAACCAAAGTGAGTGATTATAAAAAAAAAAAGATTGAATGGAATGGAATGAATGATATATTATATATTTTCTAAATAGGATACGGGAATGAATTGCTATTGTTGAGCTGATGAGTTATTTTAGGGTTTCTATGAAACAAGTAGATTTAATATAGTGTTATAGGTGAGATGAGTCTAATTTAAAAATATAAGAGGTATAGGGTATAGGAGAAACAGAGTATCCTTAAAAAGAATTGAATAGCGAAATGAAGTATAAGGGAAATAGGCGGTAAATATAGGAAATATATTATTTAAATATGAAAAGTAAATTAATTAGGGGAAATAATGATATTAAAAAAAAAAAGCAAAAGTTTTGACAAATAGAAGGGGATAAATGAATGGTAAAAAAGCGAGGGATAGATAAAATATTAAAAAATATGTATTTATAGCTGTGAAGTTTATTGTTGAGTTTGAAGAATGATTAGAAGAGATATATACTTCCCAAACAGAAGTAGCTATAGAAAGGAGATCTTAATACTCTCAGAATGACACTATATAGTGTGAAGACTAAATTATATCAAAAGTAGTTGTAACTTTTAGGGGTTTATTGGAGGCTATATTATCAAATTACGCCGAAGTGATGATAAAAAGTGGGCGTATTCATTGCTTTAGTAAAATACAATATACTAGAAAGTTTCGTATTTAAAAAAGCGCTAAGGACTAAGTAATAAGAATTGCTTTTTAGCCCTTTCGGTGAATTAAGTCATTTGTTCTCCGCCAAAGCTATCCATCAATATTCATCAAAATAGTAAAAACTAAACACTCGGAAATAATTGGCGTTTAGCGTTTTAGTAGCGAATAGACTGATTGTATAAAAAGTGCTGGCGAACAATAATTGATGATAATAAGGATGTTCGCCTATAAAAATTGAAGAAGTAATCGAACTAATAAATTAAGCAAAACACTATCACTTCAGCGGGGGAAAATATTAATTAGTATCAGAGAATGCTCACAAGATTCTATCAGCAATTGGAGCTTTTGAAAACTAATAAATATTGGCTAAAAGCTCATGTCACCTCCCCGCCACTCAAATTCATTCGCTAGCAGATTCTCATAAGCTTAAAAAATGAAAACATAGACGTAGAATAATGCAAGTCAAATGGGAATCAAAAAATAGTATAAACAATTTTCGTCAACATTACTATCTCTTTGCTCTTTCACGGATACCGAGATATAAAAAAAAAAACCACCCTTTCTCATGCAGTAGACTATTTTTGTTCTGCCAAATATAGCCAACTGTGTTCAATTATAATACTTTAATTCCGAGGGCTTAATAAAGTGTTGGTTTATATAAGAATAACTGCAAATAATTTACTTGCTTATAAATCATAAACTAATCAATAAATAAAATTTTTTTAAAGCCTACTGGACGGGAAAGTGTTAATTGATATTAGGCCTTATATGAGATATTTCAAATACAAAAAACCCATACCTAAAAAAGCTTTACATACGTCAAATGTGTAAATTTTAACCAGAAAATAATAATTTCTCAAACAATTTCTGTATTATTCAACCAAGAAATTATAATTTCTCAAACAAATTCTGTAAAATTCAAACAGAAAATTATAATTTCTCACACAATTTCTGTAAAATTCAACCAGGAAATAAATTTTACCAATTTTCAGCAAACAAAATAGCACTAAGCCGAGTTACTCTTACGCTATTGGCACTTACTTATCTACTAAATCCTTTTATAAACAAAATCTATTGAAGGTCCAGCCTATAATTATCACGTAATTATATAAGTATCTTCGAAGCCAATTACAAATATACAATCGAATCATCTAAAAAAAATTCTAATATTAATGAAACCATTTATAGGCTCAAAAATTGCCCATCGAATTTTTACAGTAATTTAGCACATCATTTATTCACCCCTTTGAAAGATAGCGGATCGTTTTTGAACCACCCGATCTTGTTAGCTAATTTCTGTGTAAATAATAGAATTCTAGATCAAAAAAAACCTATTTGCGTAAAGCTATTATATCCTCCCAAATAAACCTGCATAAAAATACCCAACAAATAATTAACTTTTTTCATGTAAATAGATTTGCCTCAAAAACGATTGATAACCTGAAAACGCTAGCGAATAATTTTTTATTTATCTAATAATTTCATTTAGTTACAGCTAGAAAATATTCGCTCTAAAAATAGCAACTCCGTCCTAGTAACATTCTAAATAATATTCTGAATATAACAGAAATGAAATCATAATAATCTGATTTCCATACCTAAATTTTGCAAACTGCTCAAAAGATACCACACAGTTACTCTATTAGTATATATCAGCGGATCTATGATTATCTGAGCGTACATAAATTACACCCGATATGATAGGTGTTTAGTATAATTTATAAACTAATGTGTTTGTAAATATAAATGATATCATTTCATACAGGTTTTTTTATGGAATATAATAAGATTTGAGTGCAACTTTTTCACGGTTTATATGGTTTTAACTCAATATCACATGAATCCACAAAAAAATACTATTTGTACTCATTCACTTCTCTTTGCAGGAGCTTTAGTATTTAGATCAAAGCTCAATAATTTACCTATTTTTATATGACTGGCTCGAGAATTTAATTCTCTGGTCCGATTCTAATTCTTATAATATATTGAAGGATTATTTTGACGAGCGGAACTTTTCATATTAAAAATTTCCTTAGCTTAAAATTTTAGTTCGTTACTTTATTCAACTAGGAAAAATCATCAAATGGAATAAATAGATTAGCCAACAATACCAAATAATTGCTGCTAGCAAATAGATTTCCTAGGAAATAAATTATCTTCTCACTCTAGAATCTCCCATATATTAAATTTTAGGAAATATAACCCCCAATAAAAACTATAAAATTGTATGATACTCGATAATTGTACCATTGAAATGAGCGACTTTCTCGGTCTGGTATTACTACTACTACTAATTTTTTTCGAGTAAAATTTATTTTATTACACTTTTTGTACCTAATATCAAGGCACTAAATATACATGAAACTATCGTAACCTGTGTAATAAACATCAAATACTGATTTTTTAACAATAATTTAAATAAATGTACCCAAATAAGCTAATGAAAAATAATATATAAATATTCTACATTTTATAATTTAAGCACTAAAAAAATTTTAATTTTTAAATATTTTAATATTTGTTGTCACAGTGCTGTACTTTCTGTACAAAAATGAATTATGATTATAACGATCAGCAAGCCAATATGTTGACCGTCTATTTTTAACTTTAATCCGTTACACGAATTAATTTATCTAATTATTTTCACGCTCCTTTTAATATTTTAAACTTTTATTACTATGATTTTGACTAAAAGAAAAATATAAAACAACTTTACTTTACTCTTTTTAAATTAACGCATTTTTATCAAAAAACAAAACATAACTAATTCTTGAGTAAATTACATATTTAAATAATCCAAAAAGTACAAAACATAGCATGATTTATGAAAACTAAAACGTAAGCTATTTTTTTCAATTCGATCATAAATATTTAATAAGAGATTTGTACATTCCATTTGATGCAAAAAAATTCGAAAACGTGTGTGAAGTTTAAATTAAATATTAAATTCTTTTATATTCGCTATTATTTTCTTGTATCATATTCTTTAAGCCTGAATATTTCCCCGGGCACCTATATTTTTATTCATAATAGAATTTTTGAAATTTTTTAGATAAGATATTAGCGAATTTTTGTTATTTATATTTTCTTAGGCATTATTCTGATTTTATAAAAAATTTTATATATAAAATTTCGATTTACCTGAAAACTATTTATGTTGAATAAACGCGATTTTAAGATCTAAAGATATTTTTTTGAAAACTTCAAACTATTTTTTACTGGCTTTAAAGTTTTAAACTTGTGATAATTTTCAATTTAATTTTTTTAAAATAATTTCAAAGCCTAAATCTATTAGATATATAACTTTTCAGGAGAATAGCATGTTTAAATTTTTGTAGTTTATGGTATACGTGGAAAATTATTACTTTTAAATTTTATTTAATAATTCATTAACCCTACTAAATGCTTTTAGAAAATACATGTGGCCAGTCTAATAAATAACTACTTTTTATATTAAAAAGTCAATAGTAAGCTTTAATGTTTAACCTAAAAATTTCAAGAACCTGAAATTATTTAATGATTAAATATTTTTCTATGAATTTTTTTAACTTTTACACATTTTTTTTCATTCATACATTTTTTTTACAAAAGAAAAATATAAAATTTCTTGAATATTCTAAACTAATAACCCTTTTCCGTCAAACACTCTTTAATAAAATCAAGTTTATTAATCGTTTATGATTTAAAAATGTATTTATAATTTGATTAAATTATACAATAATCCAATATTTATTAAAGCCTCAGAATTAAAGTATTTATATTAAATATAGTTGATTATATTTTGTAGATAAAAAATATCTACCGCCCCGTGACGGGGTTAAGTATTTATAATTTAATAAAATTCATATAAAAAAATCTGAATAATTCAGCTTCATTTACTATTCTCTATTTAAAACTTTTTGATATATAAATAGATATGATTTATTTCAACTTTCTCTTATAAAATATATAAATAATTAAGATGAAATATGTCGTAGCGGAGATTAGCAAAGCGATAGAACAAAGAAAGCATCTAATCAAAGAATCATCATTATAATCAAAGAGATGATTAACCTAGTTTTATTACAAAGAGTTTTAATACTGT
>LSSN01002649.1:0-19693 GCA_001970855.1 Smittium culicis | reverse complement strand
TTATTTTTTAAAGCACTTACAGATCGTCCATTCAGGTGAATATCTTTAGTCGTATTTATATCATTTAAAAAAATTTTTTAGCTATGTATTAGAATAAAAGAAGAAATCATTGTATGTATATTGAAAATTTGTATTGTATACTGGAATTCAATGTTGAAACTTTTTTTTAATAGAAATCCCTATCGACTTGAATCTCTTGATCTTATTTGCTGGATTTTAATGTAAAATAGTTCTTAGTTGTAAATAGGAATAGAAATCAAATACCAAACATCTCAGCCAATCATGATTGAGATCTTTGCTTTCGCTATTTAATGCTAATAAATTTTCTGTTTCTACAAATCAACTATACCATCTATTGGCTAAATTTAAATTAGCCAGCGAATAAATAAATTGTAAAATAAACTGTGCTAGAAAAACAGAATTGAAATGCTAAGGTTTCTTTTTATAAAGAGTATTAGCTTACAATATAATTTAAATTACAAAAACCTGTGAATGAGTATTTAAATCTATACGTTGTCGTGAATTTTTATATTTTATAAATCCAAGTTTTTAATTATACACATTTTTCTTTAGCTTTTAACTAATTTTTAGTTTATTTTAAATGAATTTTTATTTTTGAATTATACGATAAACTATATTTCAGCGAAATTTTTTTTGATTAAAAAACAAAAACAAAAAAAAAAAAGAACACTGCATGGCTGACCTTGCTATCGAAAAGGTTATACATTATTTAATTAAAATCGATGAATAAACTTAGCACCACCATGAGATAGTAACAATTATAAAAACAAGAATCAAATAGAATGTCAAGTTTTCTCTATAGTTGGAACACGTTGCATTTTTATCGAGAAGTTAGCAAGGATAAATGCTTTTAAAGCTCTTATTGTTAATTAATTCCATAGCTTTCATTTTTATGAAGTATCAATTTACATAATCATATTCTTTCATTGTGCAATGTGTATATACAGTCGATAATTGACCACAAACTTATTTGAGCCCAAACTTCTGCGTTTTTGATCCACTATAACACAGACAGTATATTATATATTTATTTAACTAAAGATTGAGTATTATAACTTGTAGATAGAATCCACTAGTAATAAAATTTCTCTTAAACGATAATAATGGCTATTTTTTGTCAATACTGATGAGTGTGGACAATTATTTTGGCTCTCAATAACCTGAACTATTATGATTTGATCTAATCGATTGAACTAGAGGAATTATATCTACAATTTGACAGATTTAATTTTTTATACAATTAAAACAGCAGCGGAACTTGTTCTTAAGACATTTTGGTATGGAATCGGTAGACTGCAATGGCATTGTGTGTTATATTTTACATTATATTTTTTTCAACATTATTCTATATTAAATCAAGTTTTAAAGTTTATACAATTTTATTAAAATCCGCGACTTACCCTTTGACAGAGAATAAAATCCCTTATTAATTCCATACTACGCGTTTTTGATGCTTAAAAATTAAAAGTTTAGGTCAATTTGCTTGTATTCAAATGATTTATTTTATATAGATCCCCACACCTTCATTCATAATTCATAATTTATTATTTCCAATTTCAGTATATTATTGTTTATTGATACTATACCAGATATAAAAATTCTTGGTGCCTAAATTGACAACCAATTTTATTCGAGTTTTATGGCGTTTGCATAAGATAAAATATTAGAATGGCTGTAACTTTCGGAAAATATACTAAATTGGAATTTACATTTCTAAACTTTGTTATGCTTAGTATTTAAATAATAGCATCAGTTATATAAATTCAGAAAGTAACATTGAAGTGTAGTAGAATGCAGTATCGTCGATTTTCTTTATATTACACTGTTATTATGGAAATAAACTCGATCGAGTAGCCATTTACTAAATTGTGATTTAATGGAAATTTAACATTTTCGGTGCACATAAGCGTCTATACCAAATTGTACCTAAAGCTAAAATCCTAAAATCAGGAATATAGTTATTTTTTGGTATACTCTACATAAAAGATTATATTCTGAGATTGAATATACTTTTCTTATACTGGCCATAATTCAAATTATTAACCATTTATTGTAATTCAGGCCTATAAAATCTAAATAAGCAATATTTATGTGATTGGATGCTTTTATTTCCAAATTCAGACACTTGAAAAAAATTAAATAAAAAAAGCTCGATTGAATTCTTATAATAATTATATCTTTTATAACATTTGAAGCGAATATTGCAATCTACTAAACTCATATATGTTTACGTTTTTGTAAAAAAAAAAAAAAAAGCAAATAAATAGCTAAATTGTGTTTAAACCTTTGACCATGGACGAAATATCTTTGAAATTAAGCAGTATCCTTCAAGAAATCAGATCCCTCAAAATTCAAAACCAACAATCAATTCAAAACACCGATAACTTGATGATAAATGATACCGAAAAATTCCTCAACCGCCTGGATAATACTACAACAATAACAAAAAAACTCCCGATTTCAGGAAAATCGAGCGAATTCAACCAGAGTCAAAACGAAGGAACTGATGATCTACGCAGCTACTTCAGCGATCAAAGCATTCGCGACTTGCATCTTATTTTCGGCTCCTCCGTTCTCCTTAACGCTATTTACTACTGCTCTATGAGCAGAGTGTCAAAGCTCGTTGTACCCTCTACTAACCTTACATCTATAACGCCTGAAAGCTCTAGCAGTCAAAGTATTGCGACTTCAAACGATCCCAATTTCACAAATCACTGCGAATTTGGCTGTTTCAAGGTTCTCGCTGATACCGAGCCTGCTGTTTGCTACTGCTTGTTGCCGAACTACTCTTGTAACTGCCAGTTCTCTTCATATAACGGAAATGTAACTTATTCGCCTATTTATTCCATTCAACTGCTAATTTATTACCCTGATTTTCATAAAGCACTAAACTTATCTAAATTGTCATTTTAGGATCGGATATGCTCGCATTCTTTGGCTGTAATGATATCTGTAGCTTTAGACAAGTACAAAACTTACGAAATATCACCTCAAGAGTTTGCCCTAATTCTACACAACTGGTAAATTAAATTTTGTAAATATTTCAACAATCAAATTTACTCTCTGTGTCAGTAACACACACAAGGTAAAAAAAATTAAATCTTTACTAAAAGTAAATATGTATTAATATCAATTTTTATTTTTATTTTATCACTAACCAACTTTTATTTAACCAAAAGCCTCACCAACAGATACAAATGTAAGAATAATAATAAAAGAGAAGAAAAGTTTGTTGACGGGAAAACGTTGTAGCAATACTCGATTCCTGCTAAATATACAAAACTCTTAATCACACCTTCGCCGCTATCAAGTAATAGGTATGGTAGCGTTAGATAGTACCACGAATAAAATTGATAATGAAGAGATCGGCTAAACACAATTCCAACAAAATTGCTAGTAAACAGTACCCTTAGGATTTCTAAGTTATTAAGCAATCGTTGATTAAATCTCGAACAAAATAATATCACCTTGCCAAAAAAAATAATTGTAAATAACAGTATAAAATTGAAAATTATTCGCTAGATTAATATTACCATCTACAGGAGCTTTCCCAAAGCTAACATTCTTAGTTAATCCTAAGATTCTTTCTTGAATCATTTTTATAATTCCACCACTTGTTCTAAAAATAATTATATAAAAATAAAGATAAAATCAAGTTTTTTTATACCTTACCCATATGTTATACTAAAGTTATTGACAAATTAAAAAAAAAAAAACTCAGGTAAAATCAAATTAAACTTTACCTTGACCATTTGAAAATTAAAAAAACGACTAAAGTTCCCAAGTGAAGGAAAAGCAAAAGAGTTGAAAATCTCTTGTTTGCAAAAATAGACTCACCAACCATTCTCCAGTTAACTGTCCATATAAACATAAACTCTCTCTTGAATTCAAAGGATTTTTGTAAGTACTCTCCTGGATAAGTAATTAGAAATGGAAACCCAACAGCAATCTAAAAATAAACAATAAATTATAGTTTCGTTAACTGTTTTAAACGAATTAATAATCAAGATAAATCCATGTATCTGTTTTTGAATTAAATGGTACTCAACTTGAGATAGTATTATAATTAGAACGCTTTTTATAACAAGTCCAACCCCACCCGATTTGAATGCCAAGTACATTAACCCAGGATAAAATAGAAGGACGTTCATCTTGATACTAGTTCCTAAGCTGAAAAGTAAGCATGAAATATAAAACGAACCATATCTTCCACAAAATCTGGAGAAAAAATCCAACTTTTTTGAGTAGACTAAAGCCAGAACACCAAAATATGCAAAAAGCATGGAAAATGGGTCGTTAAATAGCCGCAAAACGTAGATACTGTGTAAGCGTTTGGATATCCCTAGCATCGCCAAATGGACTGGTTTTACTCGTCTATCGCTGATATATATAAACACCACTACCAATATCGTCAATACATATAGTAGCATGAAAAGGTACTGCCCCAAAGCAATATTTGAACCGCCGTTTGTAAGTTTATATAAAAGAGCATATATCCATACATGACCTGCAGGGTAACTTTTAATTTTATTTTTTGCGTTTATTTTCAAACATTAATATGTGATTCTTGAATTAAATAAGAAATATTGTCTTTTCCGAGTAATTTTTTGTATCAGTATTATATCTTATGATATTGTATAGCATACTGAAACTTTAATAATCTGAAACTAATTTTTGTAAAAGAAAATATGTTCTTACACTATAGGACCTGTTTCGCCTTTGATATTAAGATAATTCATTTCGCCGCCAAGCACAAGTTCAATTTGCTGCATATACGTCGACCAATCTATCTCAGTATCTATAGTATTAATGCAGATTAAAGATTATAAAAACTTTCTTTTTTATATTTACAGATTCTAAGGTAAATTAATTCTTTTCTTAAACTTTAAAAAAAATCCTACGATTTGAAGTTACTTCTGAATTATTAAAAAAATTGCTATAGATAAATATAAATTTTAAACTAGGTATAATCGTTGCGAGCATATAATAAAAAAAGTAAAAGTACATTTAATTTTCTTGATAATCGCATATGTCACTAAGGATTCGTACGCTATCAGACCGGCAATCGATAGCACCAAGTATTTTCTGGTGAGCAGAATATCCTTAGAAATGTTCGTGAGTCTAGATAGCATTATATACTACAAATATGCTTTCTCGATTGACTCTATACTGCGGATATAAGAATAATGAGAGAAATGATTAATGAGTTTAACCAACGATAATCTTTTTTTGAAACTTTAAATATTTTTTTCAAGTCTACATAAGTAAGAGTTTGTGTTCATTTTGGTTATAAAAAAATTAACATAAAATAAAACGAATTTTGCTCTTTTTATGGATTAATAAAAATCCAATCATATAATCTGTGCTATTAGCCTTTCTAATTATTGGCTATTC
Organism: Smittium culicis; assembly: GCA_001970855.1. NCBI lineage: Eukaryota > Fungi > Kickxellomycota > Harpellomycetes > Harpellales > Legeriomycetaceae > Smittium > Smittium culicis. Next base: position 14,278 of record LSSN01002649.1, on the reverse strand, counting down.
CAAATGGATTAATGATATGATAATTTGAATATACAAAATGAAGAATTATAGAGAGAATTCGTTTTTTACTTTACTGGGACATAATTTTATTTTATTGTTGCTCTAATAACTGATAATTCCATTAGTTAAAAAGCATAAAATAACCGGGGAATTATGAGTAATTACAGTAAGAATTTTTAATAATAGTCAGCAAGTCATAATAGATTATCAAAAAACACAATTATTTTTATCTCTGCTTGTTAGTATAGATACGCTAAGCTAATTGATATTTTAACACGATTTAAAAAAAATCTGAACCTCTTTCAATTAAACAAAGGAAATATACTGGACTGCTTTGACCAGAATATGAATAAAAATATTCCAGCTCCACAATTCTATAATATACAGTAACTGAAACTCCACATCACTTTTTTCATACCAAGGAAATCAAATATTTCTCTACTAATATACTTCACATTTGTTATCTTTGAAAATATGCAAATCAATTCAGGTTATGATTTATATAAAGAGTAAAAATAAATCTAAATAAAAAATTAGCATTATAGAATCAAGAGTAGCAGAAAAAAATTTTATTATGTTTAAAAACTCAATAAAATTAATAATATTAAATTTTACGGAAAATTTGAAGGAAAAGAATAAAATTACATAGCGTCTACCATATTACAACTAAAGTTCGGCATGAAAGTTTAAAATACATCTATATTTAAATAATATGTAATCTTAGTATCAAAAAAATCTTAATTCAAGCTGCTTATTAATGTACGTGTTTTTTAAATTGATTATATAAGTATAAGGTATGATTTATTTTTTAAAAAAGCGTGTAAACAATCCCTTTTATACTTTTTACTAAGGTTTCATTTTAGCAACACATTTCAATTATAAGTTATTCAGTGATTTTAAAGAATAAAAGCACTACATAAAAATACAATTTAAGAATTAAGATAAAAAATGACAAATATAGCACTTGTATTGTTACAAGTCCATATAATTGGCTTATTTTATAAGAGGAAAGACATCCCCTCCGATAAAAGTTTTATTATTAGAGATCTAGCTCAAAAAATACATCTTTTATAAGGTTAATATAAAAATCTAAAAAATAGTGAATATGATTTATTTCAAAGATCTATATTATTGTCGTTTTGTTAATCATTTTTTCACTAGTTCTAAATCTAGTAATAGGAAACGTAAAACAAAAATCTTGACTCAAACAGTAACCTGTAATTTGAAGAGGAATAAAACATATTAACAATGATCCCACTACAATTAATCTGAGTAGATAATACTCTTCATAATATTCATTAGCGATAGTGCAAGTTGTAATATGAAGTACCAAAGAAAATATAGCAATAAACCCTTCATTTATCAAGATATTATGAACTACAGAAATTAAATTTTTTACTATCAGCAGGATATTAAACACAGGATAAGTCTGGAAAAAAGTTTTCCCTCATTCGCTCTATTCGATTACTCTCGTAATAATGATATGTTCAAGCTCTCCTTTTTATAATGATGATATTATAAAAAGTTCATTCTTTATGTTGTTAATTTGGCAAGTTCGCCGATTTGAAAATAAATCAATGTATAATATAACTAGTAAAAAACGTTTTAGTTTATTTTTTATAAAATTTAATGTAAATTAAGAAAAAATAATTATATATATGGTAAATTATCAATATCTACACCTTAATTTTTTTGCTGTGTATAAATTTCATTGAAAATTTTTATCATTAAAATATAAAAAACATTTATTAATATATGCTTTTAATTTATTTTAAAATTTTTTCATACAATAAAACCACAGTGTATAATGAATTAGTAATAGTTAATTATTAATTTATATATTCTTAATACCTGGAAAATTATAAAAATTAAACAGTTTACATCATAAACTGATTTATTTTAAATAAAATTTTATTTAATGAATATATTTCTAATTAGGATAATCTTATGGCAAGTGATTCTATATTTCCTATAAATGACATTATTTAATGTAAGATAAATCAAAAGTTCGATTATAATATGTATTCTATTCAGTATCATCTTTTGACAGAATCATAAAATGAATTATAGCTATTTAGCAGTTAGAATTTAATGGGGAAAATTCTGATATTTTAATTGATCACCCAAATCTATAATTACAAAAAAAAAAGGCTATAAAATCACAAAAATATGGCAAAATCAATTATTATCGGCCTAAAATCTTACAAGATTCTGTGTATAGCTAGCGAATTATTATAAAAATTCAAGTTTATGTATAAGGGCTTCATGATACGTATAATCCTTCTGTAAATATTCTACATAAATCTGAGACTCTTCAGAATTTTCTATCTTAATTTCAGTTGATATTTGGTTTTTCTTGCTGTAATGAGATGAAATAGATTTATATATATGGGAGATTGTTTCGAGGAGCAGAGCTTTTTCTATTAAATTTTTCCTAATAAGCAAAATTATTTGAATTTTTAAACCTTATCGGAAAATTTCATCTAACAAACTATTTGATACAATCAATAACATATCTTAATTCATTTAGCAAATAGAATTTTTAATAAAAAAAGTTTCTCTTTCCCTAAATATATCCTATAAAGTTGATAAAATTGGTTAAAATTTGAACTTTTTTTTTTCTCAGATATTTTATTAAACATAGAGGTTATAATTTGAATTTTTTTTCAGATAATTAGTTTTTTTTTGGTTTAAAGTAAAAGTGGGAATAATAAAAGAATATAAAAAATTATTTATAATACACTGGAGCAGTTTTAATATTAGAATCTTTTGGTATTTTATGTAAAAAATTAACTATAAAATATAAACTAAAAATAATTCTTGAAAATTTTGATATATTAGATATTCAATGCATATTAGCCTATAAATTTCAAATTCCATTTTTGAAAATTTGATTCAAGTGGTATTTTATAAATAGTTTTATTAGTATTTTTTTCTGATACACTATAGTGTTCTACATATCTTATTGTTAGCAATTTTTTTATTGAAATAAATAAAACACCCGTTTTTAAAATAAAAAATCAGATAGACGAGTTTAATTTGATTTTTATTTCACTTTAACTTATAATATAAGCTTAGAATTAGTATTAATTATTTTATAATTCCATTTAAAATAATGAATTTTCAAAGCATACGCAGTTTGGTTTCTTTATTTCAATACAAAATATTCAATTATAATTTTATCATGAAAAAAAATGAATTTTTGATAGTAGGTGAAAAAAAAATATCATTAAACCATATTTAAGATTAATTATAGTTCTCTATTAAAATTTAGCACATTAAATTATTTCAATATTATATATATATCGGAGAATTCCCTTTCCCCGCCTAGCTTTTGTGTATAATATAGTTTTTTGCTAGAGATTTATAATTTGAGTTCAAATATTAATAAACAAACTGATAATGTTATTAAAAGATAATTATGTTTTTTTTGACTTTATTGTTATTAATATGGTAGTATTCATCACTATTTATAGAGTTTTTTCTGCTTAAAACTTATATAAAAATGTTAAAATAGTGTGGTTAAAACAATATATATATTTTTAAATAAATTATTAATACAAAAAAGCTCTTGAGCATAAAAAAATAAAAAGAAAATTTATCTTTTGTAAAAAAAACTGCGCAAAGAATCATCGTATTTTTAGTATTAAATCTGATTCCAAAGAGATCAGTTTTATATCATTTTTTCTTTGTATTTTAAAAGATATACTGATATTTCTTTCTCGTGATATTTATCTACGGAATATATTATATTAGTTCATAAATATTAAAATAATTTCTTGTAAATTTTATTTTCTATAGTGGATTATATATATATATTTTCTGGGTGTGGCATTTAATCCAATGAGGTTTTTTATTTTGTATTAAATAAAAATCTAATTACGATGATTAGAAAATTTATTAATTGAAAAATTTATATGCATCTAAATAATAACCCATAATAATTATTATTTTGCGTTTTTTATACTTAGTACACGCATAATTAGTTAGTATATATTAAAATGGATCTAACATTTTTTTTTTTATTTAACGGATTTTAAATGGATCAAACATTAAATTTTTTTTTAGAATAAATAAAATTACGATATTAATAAAATTAAAATAATTTGTAATTCATAATTTTAATTTTATAAACTACACTAAACGATATCATCATAATTTCAATTATTTTTAATTGACTATTTCATTTTCATGTATTTTTAATATTTTTTACAAGAAATTATTTTATTATGGTAAAGTTAGAAAATATAATATTCGTATTCAAAATAATTATCTTCAAATTTTTGTTTCTTTCAAAAAATGATATTTTATAAATTATCAGTGTATATAATTTTTTGATTTTCATTTTCATTAGATAGTAAAATTTTGCAGCTAAAATAATAACCTCAAACTAATATCATATTCTAGAATATTTCAGCATCACAACATTTTTTTATCCATATATTGAATAAAAAACCTTATTTCAATTAAAAAAAAAAAAATTAAAATCGAGTACATTTATATTATAATTAATTTTTTTTAACTATCAATGTTTAGAATATAACTCAAAAATTAAACTGATATTGTATTCAATACATCAATTATGAGTATTATATTCCGGCGTAAAATTTATTAACTTGAATGTAATTATATTTGATAGTCTTATTTTAAAAAATATTTCAAATCATAAAAAATACAGTACTATGTTAAAATAAAAAGCTTTTAATTGTTTGAAATTGAATTTATTCTCATATTTAAATTATTAGCACAGTTATAAATATGAAACTTTATAAAATTAATTAAAATCTAAATTTTTTATTATAATTTGTGCTATTGATATATATCTCATAGTTTATACAGTTCAATTTTCAAGATTCTAATGCAAAAATAGATGTGTATTAAACTTTATTAAGATAAATTGTTATAAAATTATCATTCAAAATATTTTTTATATTCAAATTATATCCTATTTTTATATATGAATTTCAGAATTATATATAAAAGTGTAGCTATAAGCAAATATTTGACAATATTTTTAAATTTAAACTTAAATACAAATATAATATTATAATTGAAATTGCCTGTATTTAAGATTAGTATATCGGTATATGATTTATGTTTCTGATAATCTGCATTAATTAAAATAATTTTAGCTACTTTTTTATATGTGATTCGATTTTTGGAGAGGAATAATGTTCAACTTTGATTTGGGAATCTAGATAATATTGGCGTATATTAGACTGCAAAACCCATTTGGATTATTTTTAATTTCAAACAATAAATAATAAAAATTTAAAAAAATTATATTGATTTTTTAGTATTTTGACCTGTTTGGTATTTTTTTACATCCAAGAAGTACATAGATTAGTTTCTACATACATACATACATAAATATATATATATATATATATTTTTGGATTTCCTTATAATTTATTCATTTATTTAATTAAATTTATATTTTTTTCTAAACATAATCGCTGAATTTTTTTTTCAGAATTTTTATTGGGTAAAGTAAATAACAGTGTCATTTTAAAACTTTAATTTATATTTCAAGGCCCATAACACTCTAAAATAAGATCTTATGGTTATTAATTCAATTTATTATTCAAATACTAACAAGCTATTAATTTTGCATAATATACTAGTTTATAAGGTTTAAGCTTTAATAAGGACTTTTTTACCATAATTTCAAAATGTGCTAAATATCTCGTCAATAAACTCACCTTGTATATGTTAACTAATAATAAATATTGTAATTCGCTTAACACATATAAACTTGTAAAATACTATTACATGGATATTTAAAGACACTTTTATTCTAATTAATAAAAATAAATTTCTATTATCAGAATATTATAAAATATATACATATGAGAAAATAAATAATACAAACTCAGGAAGTCTTGTAAGTCGAGAATGGTAATTTAACATTGGTACAATGAATATCAAATCAATACATGGTAATTTCTAATTATTTTTTCATCATTTTATTATTTAATATTTCATCAAAAATTATGTTTTTTTATTAATATAAATTTCTAGATTAAAAATTTCAAATAATTAATATCTATAATTGCCATAATAGAATGTCTTTTAAGTTCAGCTTTTCAAATTAATTAGTGTAAAAAGAGTCACCTAAATAAATGATTAAAACCCGAGGTACATAAATTAATTTATATATGTGTTTTACATAAATTATATCAAAATTTTTATAAATATTTTTTCAAGCACCAAATTAAATTTAATCTAATAGAATAGAAGCTAAAAATACTCAAATTTATGATAAAATTTAAATTATTTGTATATTATTAAATGAATAAAAATATTTCTTAAATTTATTTCCTAAAAAATCTTATAATTTAATATAAATTCAAAATCATAACATGAATTAATGTCTTAATAACCTTTTTTTCAAATTTAATAATAATTTTATATTCATAAAGTTAATTTCAACTATTTTAATTATTATATTTCTCATGAAAAAAATTGAACCAATCATAATTCCAAATTAAAAAAGAAAAAAATGTTCTCAAAAAAAGTAAATTAAATCATATATATTAGTATTATATGTATTATAATTAAAGAATATTCATCTATTAAAGATTTTATATTTATAATGACACATAAATATATTCTTTAGGTAGGGGACGTGGGTTAACATTCGTATATTTTTTCTGAGATTTTGCTGTAGGCGAATTACTTTAATGAGCAAAAGATTAATCAGTTTTGCAACAGCTTTCTTACAAAATAAAATCGAAATAATTTTTTTTCAATACGAATTTATTTTATTAATTTTCTAATATTTTTCATTTTTATTAAAAAAAAGGAAAATAACTTATTTATCTCATTTGAAAATGCACTAAATTTTTTTAATTGTTTTCTTATATTTATTTTTTTTATTTTTCGTATTTTACCTTCATAAATAACCTCTAATTTTATTCTTTTAATGTTTTATTAAATATAATAAATAAAAGTTTAAGATTTTTGTAAGATTAATTTGAAATTATAAATGCTATTTAATTAAAAAGAATAATTAAAATTACTATCTTTGTATTTCATTTGTAAAATAATATTTGTGTTATACATTTTTTATTTAGTTTGAAATATATGTGGAAGTTCATATTTGACATCTGAAGTACCCCAATCAGAACCAGAAGAAAGTATGTCATTTTCTTCTTCTGGCTTTTATTTATCTGATGGTTCTGATTTATTTTTACAGGCTTATAAAACTGGTAAAATTAACACAACGCATTCGTTTTATGCACTTTTTTCAATAAGCTTATATCATTATAAAGGTAAGAATAAGGCTTAAATTTTACTAAATATAATGAAAAAAAAGTAATTAAACCGACTAAAGTTCCAATTTTAATGAAGGTATCGAAAATTTAAAGATCAAAACTGAACGACAAAACTAAACAAAGAAACTTGAAACTAGTACTTACACTGGTCAAAACTAACAGAATAAAAAAAAGATCCACTTTACTTTAACATCTTAACTAAATTTGTAATAATTTTCTTTACAAATCACATACCTTTCAATTATTATACCTTAATATTCATAATTAATATACCAAATAAAAAACTACAAAAAAATTATAAAAAATAAAAAAAATCTAGTCTATTACACATTTATTTAGCTATTATAACAAACGCTTAAGAAACTATCAACTTTTCATGATGAACCCCAAGTATCGGCAAGAATAAAGTCGAAACTTCAACATATATATGAATATACATGCATAACAATTTAAATCTACGAATATAACTTAATACATCTATGCAAATAAATTTAAATCTAAAAATAAAAATCTATTTATATGCACAATAATTCGTAAATATTTTGAACCCCCCTTTTTTTCATATAAAAGATCCAGGTTATTTGCCATTCCAATCGTTTCCTTTTTTTATTCCTCTAGTTACACTACATAGCTATTTCAATAAAAAATATACATTATATAGCATATAAATTATTATAAAGAAATTCCATATGATAGCATAAACGTAAAGAAATACTACAGTTCCTGAATGTATAATAAACATTCTGTAGTATCAGCCAGCTGTAATCACAAATAAATTCATTTTCAGAAAATACTGAAGCTGAAGTTGGTGTTGATAGCGACAATTATATCGTTGAAATATTGCATGTAAGAGATCTGCTTAAAACTTAATGCCTGTAGAACTGCTGCACTGAATTTGTCAGGGCTTATAAAGTCGCCAATTACTGTCATGCACAGGAGAAAATTAATGAAATTTTATCCCAGAAACAGTTAAATATTTTATGATACCTTGTCAATTAACGCCACAGGCCTCTCAAGCGAGTATAAAATATAATATTCACAAATATATAGCATCTAATATAAGATTTCGGGTCTCATGCACCAGATCGATTAGTACTTATATAATTTACCCCAGTATCCGCCTAGTCTCAATACTGCAACATCAATATAATTTTCTGGGCTTATTTTTATCATATTATCTTACCCGGCCTCTCAAGTCATATAGCTCAGGATTGATGGAACTACTGTAGCTTCAACGATGCCTGTATATGCACCATGGATGATTTCAAGCATATCAAAGTCATTTTTTTATCATAGAGAGCTTTTTAAATTAATCACGGTGTCTAAGACAGCTTCAAAGTCTATATTGTCATTTGAGTATCAAAAAAGAAACTTCTTTTGCAAAAAAAGGTGGAATAAGCCGGTACTTCCTCATTGGAACTAGCACGGATACACACAGGGCATTCAAAAAGTTCAATGCAAGCCCAAAATAAAATCATATAACATTGGGTACTTTGGAAACACTCGCAACCGCCATTTTTTCCATCAGAGATTCAAGAAGTCAGAGCGTTTGAAAGACCGACTCTATACCACAAAGTTTAGAAGAAACTAATAAAAGACCAATGGTTCATATCAGATTCAAATGAATGGTTTCGGGTACCTCTAATGGCCTAAATGCATAGGGTAGCTAAACGAGAGCTAAAATCGATACTAACTCGTTTAGACAGGAGAAACTAGGGCATCATCGACGAGGAAAAAATATTTCTTCAGAAAACAAAAACTAACGAGCGGATTTCGCCTCAAGAACCAGGTTTTTTCTGTCGTGTGTTTTCTATCCTCTAAAAAACAGGAGATCTGAGGCCATTGCTAAATATGAAGCTATAAAAAAACTTTCTGTACCAATTACACTTCAAAATTGAAAGCTTGAACGCAGTCTTCAAACTGGTAAGAAGAAAGGATAGGGTAAAATAATAGACCTATAATATGCTTTTTTTATTTTCTCATTGAGAAATTCTCCCAGTAACTCTTAAAATTCGCCTGGTGCTCGCAAAATTACCAATTCAGAGTGCTACCATTCGGTCTATCCCCTAGTCTACAAGTTTTAATAAAATAATCCATGTTTTGAAATTGGTAAGGCTGAGAGAAATACGCATAGTGGGTATTTGGATGATCTAATTATCACAGTGCCATTAAAGTAAGATCCAAAAGCGAAATCGAAATTGATTATGAAAAATATAGGGAAACTAGGATTTTTTGTCAATTCCGTGAAATCAAGCTTGACGCCGTCACAATCAATATTTCATCTGGAGATGTATATAAAAACTCGTAATATGAGCTTATAAATACCATTATTAAATATCAGGGCCCTTCGAAGAAAAGATAACTGTTTGATAAAGCGTATAAAATATCTATCAAAAATCCTACTTCTTTTATAGCGAAAGCTCAAACTATGGCAGTAGCTTTTCTTTTTCAATTGATAAAAATATAGCCATCGAAGATCAAAAAAACTCAAATTTCTAAAAACAAGAATCGGAACTCACAGGTGAAATTAAAGAAGCAAGAAAAGCAAAGCACATGATTGTGAAGGGTTGATTTAAAAAAGTTGAATTGCTGATCCTTCCTACCGATAAGCCTGGAAATTAAGTTTTTCACGTGCGCAAGCCATTCAAAATGGGAAATAGTGATATTGAACAAAAAATTTTCAGTGTTGTGGAAGCAGATTCAGATAAAATTGGCAATAAATTCGAAAGAATTTCTAGAAATTATGTTATATCTGAAGCTACTGCAATTTCAAGGTTGGAGTGTATTGGTACACATCGAAAAAAACCCTCACAAAAAGAATGGTCACTATCCAAAAAAAAAAAAATCTGCAAAATCAAATAGTAGTTCATGCCGCAAGATCTCGAATTTTTTTTAGATTTAACACCCAGTTGTAAAAATATGGCACTTGGAAACAATCTCATGATAAAAAATTACCAACTAATTTAACCACGTACGGAGATTTGAGAAGATTTTTATTTTTTTCTTCGATATAATTTAATTCAAAAAATTATTCAAAAAGCCCGCAGAGAAAAATTTCAGATATCCTTGGTCATACCAAAAAGGAATACTGAAGTATGATAACCAGACCTGATTCAAACGTATATTTCGAAGGCAATACTGATTCCATCAACTAAAATTATTCAGGACCCATCAAGCGAAAAATAGGTGATTTAGAAAAACAAGTACTGGGTTTTGAAAGCATGGGAGATAAGAAGTTTAGGTCTAAGGGGTTAGGATTAATAGTCAGCTACAAAAAAAATGCTAGAAAACTCTTCCAAGGCTAGTAAAAAAAATGAAATATGGCACCTATATAAAAAAAATTATGGAGTAGCTAGCCGAAAAAAAACATACTAGATTAATAATATTACCGCTATAGATATTACAAATTTTTTTGAAGTTGAAGGATTAAGAATAAATGGAAATGATAAACGATTTATAATTATAGATTATTATTATTAAGTATGGTTAATAATCCAAAGTTAATTCTAGATGATTTTATTTTCAATTAGTACTTTCAAGATAAATATAAATAGCTTTAATACATTTTAATTCCCCTAATATAACACTTTTCAAATAATAGAGAAAATTTTAAGGTTGAGGAGATAGTTTAAACCTTTCAATTGAACATTTAGTGCAAAAAAAATTTTTTTCTTGTAGCAGCATGAAGTTTTATGAATCCATCATACATTGAATGGGTGGTTATTAGAAGAACCTAAGTCACTGAATCAATTATTAAATTAGTAGTTATACTAAAAGAAAAACGTCACGGATCCAATTTTGGAAAGTTTATTCATGTTTATTGATATTTATTCTCACACTTTAAAAATTTTGCGCCCTTTTTTTGTTTTTTTTGGATTACACAAGCTCATTAAAAGAGGTAAAATATACATGAATCAACCTATTAATCCTAATTTTAAAATTGTAGAATTATAATGAAATTCATTTAATTTAAATGAGAAAATAAGCACGGAAAGAATAAGAAAAATTATAAACTCATTTATGATGCTCATGCCGCTAACAAATCTCAAAAAGATGCCAAAGGCTGGATAATTAGTTTCAGCATTAGCTACAAATACAGGAGAATCGTACTAAGATGTGATTTCTCGGGGATTTTGGTTATCTAGGGGAATTTTTGAGAATTTTTACCAGCTTTCGTGAATGTTTCAGAGCAACCTTAATAACCTGAGATGTGGGAATACCGAACTTTGAAGATCTTAATTATGTTTTAAAAATGGAATAAAATAATAACTTATTCGATATTATATGACTATAAATTATTTTATGAATGTATTATACAAATATATCCCACCCAATATAGGCCCAAATAATTTTAAAAAAAATGGTAAAATTTGGAATAGAAAGTACCTTGGCACTTTTATAAGAAAATAAAGGTTTTATTCATTTTATCCAATATTTTTTTGAGCTATTATGTAAAATTAAGAATATTTAATTCGTATATTTAGGTTTTTTTGCGTGTCTATGCATCGTTTTACATATATCATAAATTTTAATTCGTTTATTTAATATGTTTTGCATGTCTTCGTATGTTTATTTAGAATTTAATAAAAAAAAAAGTTAATTTATAATTATAATGTACATTTATAAAACAGTTTATAGCCTTATACCAAATAAATTATTGAAGTTTATATACAAATTAGTTATTATATTGATGTTAGAATGTATAAAAGATTCTAAATAATCGAATCATAAAGTTAAATTATCTCTAGTTAATAAAATTTAGCATTAAATTCATGATATTTAGAAGAATAGCGATAAGGTTAATGTGTTTAAATATTTTAGATAATGATATCTTTTAAAAAAATTTAAATAAAAATATCAACATTTTTATTGCCTAATGATCTCAAGTGAATTAAATAGCGCATAAACAAAGCCTGTGATCCTGTTTATGTTAAATTAGTTTTATTTAACTTTATCCCTATTTGTATTTTATTTCTAAAGTATAATAATTTATATTTTTCTTATATCGAATAAATTAATTAAAAATTATTTTTACCTACTACTTATTTTTTGAAACGCAGGAAAAAGTTTTTGGTTTTTTTTCCAAAAAAAAATCAATATAAATATAACTGAAATTTTACAAAAAACAAAAAAAAAAAACATCTTACTAAACAAATAAATGCCATCAATATATTTCAAATCAATATCTAACTCAAAATGAAAAAGATGTTGTTCATATTTTTTATTTGTGCTTTTTTGTTTTTAGAAACCATATCAAATCCTGTCATCGTGGATGAACAGAGCCTCTCTTCGTCAAAATTCGAAAACAGCTTCTGCGTAAAACCAAAAGGCCAAATATCTTTAAATAGACTATTTTTTTTAACTGTAATTGAAAAAAATACAAACTCAGTATCTGAATATGCTAAAGAAATAGAAGTGCAGCGCAGATATATATGTGGAAAAGATGAATTAAAAGTAGATATATATTCTATAATTAAAGAAGCAAGGGCATCTTTGTATAATAAGCTTTTGCCGAACATTTTTTTTGCAGTAAAATATTTAGAATCTAGCCACAAAAATAGTAATATAGAATTTCCAGACCCATCTACTGGTGCCAAAAACATAGAATATAACGCTGATGAATTGAAAATTAAGAGAGCAATTTTGTTAGATTTTTTTAGAAAAATGTCAGATAATTATATTTACTATACTAATTTGACATACTTTGTTTTTATTTATCTAGAAATAGGATATAGCATAAAAATGTTTCCAAACAACGAAAAATTATCCAAAATCTTGAAAAACGAAAAAAATTTATTCGAAATCTCTGAGTCAATAGTAAAATTTTTTGATATAATTTCGAATGTTGGAGAAAAAATCAATGAAGTTAAAGATAATAATACAAGATTGGTAGACGCCAATAGAAAACTTATAGATATTATTTATGTTTTTTGCAAGTATATAAAATCAAATGATAATTTAAGTTGGTATTTTAAAGGCTTTACTTCGATAAAATGCTAACTAATATTTATTTGAACTTTTATTTTATACGGTTAATTTTTTTATAAAATAAATTTATGATTAATTTCTTTAAAAAAAACTTAATTAGCGTTTTAAATGAAATTTAAAATATTTAATTATTCGTGATTTTCAAATTTAATAATGCTAAAACTTGAAATGAAAATTTTTTTTGGATTGAAAAAAACTAAATGCTGTCATATCAAGGGAAAAAAGATAATTTCGAATGAATTGATTTTTATATGTTTAATTAGAGTTAAAACACATAAATTTAATCTGTGTATCAATTCCAAAGTATTGAACATGAGTATTAAGATTCGTTTTTTGAATCTAGAGCTAGATTTAGCATTAGTTGGATAAAATAATAAAATAATAAAATAATAAATTACCATATATTTATTTTGTAAAGAGTAAAATTGTTGAAAGTATTAAAGAACAAGTATATTTTTAAGTGCATAAAAAAATTTAATAATGGATTGACTGAGTCTTAATATTTTCTTCATTATAGTTATACTGTTAGATTTTTTGAGTATAGTTCGTAATATCCTTGGATGGAGCGAAGAGGGTCTAAACGATTTTTTAGCAAGCTTTGAGCTGATACGCCAAATCAAGGCTATGAGCTGGAAACATTCAAATTTTTTTATTGGCGACCATATGCTCAGAACAACTAATAAAAAGTATATACGGTTTGCCTGTTTCTTCGAATTGATTCTGAGCGAGTAATGAGTAAATAGAGAAACGGAGATCGATTGGTTGAAAAAATAGCTTTAATTAGATTTTAAATGCCCTAAAAAACTGTTTTAATATTTTTAATTCATGCTGAAAGAGATCACAGAGAGAAAAAATTAATCAGCAAGGGGTGCATATTTAACTAATAATTAAAAGCAAAAAATGGGTTATTTTTAAAAATTCATAAAAAATTTAATAATATTATCAATATATATTTATTTTTAAATCAGAGTAAAGCTATTTCTATAGCTTGTGAGTTTTCACTGAGAAAAGGT
>LSSN01002645.1:0-30728 GCA_001970855.1 Smittium culicis | reverse complement strand
AAGAGAAAATAAATGATGTCGCGTATAAGTTAATATTACCTCCGTCAATGAGAATACACCCTGTATTCCATATATCTTTGTTAGAAAAATATGTCCCAAACGACGTGGAAGGCAGAAAAAACCCTACAATATTACCTTATAAGATGACATCTGACGAATATGAAATTATGAATATACTAGACAGCAGATTTCATTATGGAAAACTTCAATATTTAGTGCAATATAAAGGCACATCGCCACAAGATATATGCTGGGAACCTGCAAAAAAGATTACTAACATGAAGATTAAAGACCTATTTCACAATGAAAATCCAAAAAAGCCAAGCGCTTTGACACCACTTCCAACAAGAAAAAAGAAAACAAAAAAGGTAATGAAGAAAATCAAGATCAAATTCAAAGGGAAGGAAAAAGAAAATAATTTGGAGAGAGTAGGAATTGAACCTACGGCATCCGACCCACCAGCACAGGCCATGGCCCGGTCCCCGAACAGTGTATCATCAAAAGAAGTAACTTATCCAGGCCTAAGCCACGGTTCATCCTGATTATTTGGCAGGGGGCGCTCTACCACTGAGCTATCTCCCCGTTTTCCATAAACAAAAATTTTTCGATACATACACAAATCTAACAACTTTACAATAATAGTTGTAAATTTTGCGGCATAGCCTTAAGAGGAGGATAGTGTAATGGCAAATAAAATTGATTGGCTGTTTCCAAACAATTAGCCTTATTGTATTTCCCCATTACATTCTCACACTAAGAAGCTATATTTAACACCTGTTTTATTTTAATTTAGTATATAAAGAGGAGCTTAGCCATTTCATAGAATGGCTAAGCTTTTCAACAACTTTAATTCCTTTTAATAAAGTTACTTAAAATAACCAGCTTGACAGAGCCCTTATATTTAATTTCGTGTTTTTATAAATTAAGACTTCTGAGAATTTGAAGTAATTTTAATTTTAAATGTTTTTAGTATCAATTATCTAACAAAGGATTAACTGGTTAATATTGTCGAAACACGAAGTCTTTTTGCCATTTTTTGATGCGAATTATTACATTACGTTTTTTTCTATGGTTTTCTAATAAATTTTGTACTATTAGTATTTTTTTGGCTGATATTTTCTTAAATCGATCGCTAATCCTCAAAAAAATAGTCAGCCTTTTTTTTTAGATATTTTAATTTGAATAAAATAAAACACTTCCAACTATCGATAATTTAAGAGCCGGTGGCTTTTACGTGATAGATATTTACACTTTATTCAATATAATATTATATGATCCGATTTAATAAATAAATAAAAATAATATATAATACTATTTTTCACATTCGCTTGAACAGTCTTGGTTGTTCATAAGGACCGAATATTCTCTCAGTGAATGTTAGTAGACCTTCCAGGCCACATTTATCTTTTATTGACAGATATAAGTATATTTTTACAAGTAAAATAAGATTTAGAATAGAATAGAAGACAAAAGGAATTCCAAAACTCTTGGAACTATTATCCATTTCTAAAACTGCGTTTCGCGCTAAATAATCATTCAACCTTTTAAATTTAAAAAATAAAAATTGACAATGAGCAACGATAACCGGAACAGACTATTGCAGCTCTTGATCTTGAAATTCAAGAACTTAAATCATATCTTAGTAGATCAAAAGAGGCTGGTAACACCGTTTCTAAAGGCGAAGCAGCTTAGGTTGAAATAATTTACAGTACCGAATTTGAGTCCTATAAGCAAGTAACATGGAATCCCAACCCAGATACCCATGGATTGATATCAAGACACGACTTTGAACACAATTTTTCCTCACAGTCTATCTCAGCGATCCAAAACAGGCATCCTGCACCCATCATAGGACACTTCAAAAGCAATTAAGTTAATAAAAACTTCAAGATCAAAATTCAAGCTTCGAAATAAGACAAGTTTCTGTCAGGAACAGAACAGCAAAACTTTTATTTTTCAAGAATAGGATTGCCTATCAAAGATATGTTAAGAAAGTTCTGTCAAATCGAAAAACAGAACGAATCCGAAGCTAAAATATTTCTTGAAGAGATATATGGAAGCTCCCAAGATCTTTTCAGACTCGGGTTCAGTCACGCCTACAAATTGAAGAATACGAAATGCGTGTCTATCTCACAAGCCGCGGGATACGAAAAAGATATTACATTCTCAGTCCCCGAATCTAGTAACTACCAATTCCTTAACTGTTCGCCAAATTAAGTCATTGAACGCATGGTGAAATTCATGAATGATGACAGACATGATAGGATTATCAAAAAAGTTCTCCCAAATAAACTAGGCACAAATTATTTCAGAATGTCGTATCAACGTCACAAAAACGACCGCAGATTAATTAGAAGCCTCGTAAGAAGATTTAATGGGTATTAAAAATGTAACTCAATTTCTAAATTTAATATTTTGTACTATGAATGTAGCAATAAGCAACCTTCAAACAGCTGATTTGACTAAAACTTCATCGAAAAAACAAATATCAATTCAAAAAACTTCAACTAAATTCCCTAGTGGTTTCAGAACAGCTCTGAGGGAATTTCTAAACTCCAAAAAACTTGAATTTTGGCCAACAGAACTTCCATATTATGCTCCAGCTCAACCCAAAAAATGTATGGAGAAAAAAATCACTCATTTTTCCATTAAAATTAAAATATTTAACGGATCCATGTTCAACACAGCAAGAGTTTCGAGTTTTACACCGCCTTTTATTGCGCCTCCAAAAATGAGGTGAATTAGTGAAAGCCCAATGATTAAAATATTGTATTTTACCAAGAACCGTAGCTCACACCTCAAAAAAAAAAATACGCTGCTTAACAGAGGCTCACATTAATGTCATAAGCTCCAAGGACAAATAATAGGGAAAATTCAGGACTATTCAAAAAGAAAAATACTTAGACACAACCATCGTGTCGCCGTTAATTACAAAAGAAGAGGCAAGAAAAATAAGATCTCTTTTATAAATGACTCACATAAACGAGTTCATATAAAAATAAAGCTTCAAAATGAAATGTGCTAGTTCATAACAGACTTAATAATCAAAGATGACTAAATTTCAAAATTGGACATAAAATCGGTTTGTAACCACATAATTCTAAACTAAAAGCCCACAAAATCGTTAAAACCCATTCAAAAAAAACATTTTATGAATTCCTATCACTAAAATTTAGAGTAAAGACTGTTCAGAGAGCTTTTTCGAAAATGATGATAGCAATCATCGAAACGCTAAGTATGATAGAAATCCTTCTTGTGTTTTTATAGAAGACATAGATAGTCTAGGTACATCCGCGACAGAGTGCCTCTCAGACAAAAAAATTACCCTGAAACACTTGGAGAATTTAGGGCACACAATCTGCAACGAAACAATGGTAGCAATGCTCAAAACTTATTAGATATTCCTGGAGCTTCTCTTCGAGATATCGAAGGTGACATTCACTTAACTAAATAAAGGAAGAAAAAAAATCTACCGAGAACTTCTTTCGGCACGCTACTGACCGTTGAAAAAATGCAGACTATGGGTATAAACTGCATGTTCTCCGCAAAAGCAACCTTCATAGGACAAGCTGCGATAAAAATCCAGGAATTCTAGATGAACATCTCAAAAGCTCTAAAAAATTCACATTTCCTGCACGAAAACATCATTCAATAATTGATATAGCAGGGTAACAGATAAGTGGATATGAAAAATTCCCTATTATGCTTAAACTAGTGGAACCAGGTGAGCCAGTAATGCCATAACTTATGATTCTGGAACTTATTGTGGTATAAAAAGCGGTTTTACTACTCTTTGTGGGACTTGGAGCTGAATAGTGAGTCTAGAATCGACGAGTAAAAATTTTCTTACACTCTTCTACATGCCCTTAGGCTGAATTTGAGTACTGGAATAATCAAGAATTCTGTATGAAGACAGAAAATAAAACAGAAAATTCAACATATCAGTACATGAGCACTACAGTATACTGAAAGCACCTTGAATTATTGAAGGATTTGTGGAACATAATTGTCTCGAAAAAAATACGGGAAAATAATACCCAATTAGCGGTAAAAAACAAAAATAAGGAGGACTGGCTGTCACGGAATGCGGACATGCCTTATTAATCAATGCCTCCTAAGTTATTGTTCAGCTTAATATACAAACCTTGGGGTCTGTTGAAAATAGAATTGTTTTTATCAGTGATAAACTACCAGAATTCGAAATATTAATCCTAGTAGCTAGATCCAAAACATCTGGAATCAGCCCACCTGAAGTGGGAAATGTGCGCTTGGAAATAATCAGGGTCTCAGACGCCGAATAAACTGAGCAAGCTGAAAAATTGATACCTGACGCTATTAGTACAAATAAAAAACGAAAATACGCGCTAAGGTGGAAAAAAATATTGCGAGTGCTCTATCAGCAAATGAATAGACCCCCAAAAATACAAGGCAATTAAGCTAGTAAATTCCATTCCTTCGCTTAAGCTTTCAGAATTTTCTATATTATATATGCTACAGCTGTTTAGTACAGGTGATTAACACTATATCCAGCCGAAAAGCCTATAACACTCAATATTAGAATTTATATATTGAAATAAGGGCTAAATAATGGCATAATTTTATTGCTAAAAGTAATAAAGTCATGAGGAGAAAAAAATTAAATTCCACTGTTAAGCTAGCCAAAGAGTTTTTTATGATATTGACGCTTTCAACTTCATGGAGACCTAGAAGCAAAATTCAAGGGTTAATGAGGTCTGAAATAGTCAAAGAAAAAATTTTTGAGCTGCTTTTTTACTTTCATAATATATAAGTAAAGTGCAAAATTCGATTTTACGAAGCCCTTAAAACAAAGATCATAGTATAATTCCAGTAAGAAAAATTGAAAATTATTTAGATTTGACGAAATAACGTACTAAAAGGAAACTAGAAAACGCCATTTTTTCCATTACTTCAATAAAAGTAAAGCCTGATAGAAATATCACAATATCTAGAAGGATTAAGTCAAAAATATTGTTCTTAGGATCTAAAAATAGTGCAAATATCATCAGAAGAGTTTCTGCAACAAAAGCATTTAACTCGGATGTAAGCATAAAATTTTTGATTCAATAAGCTTATTTGAAATCAGAAAATACTTTTTAAAAGTATTACTTCAAAAAAAAAAAATAACAATAATTAAATAGCGTACAGTTCTATCTCAGCAATTTTTAGAACGAAAAACACACCAATCATTGAGATGACCTTCGGTTCCGAAAACGATCTAACCCTACATCCGCATCCCAAAGAGAAATATTCATCGTTCTTTGAGTGTTATAATTTAGAATTTACTAATATTTCTAAGTTTTTAAGAAGTTTCTTTTATATTACATTTTCTTTTATAATTAATTTACTTATCACAATATATTTTTAGAAGTGAAGAGCAGCCTAATAAATTACTCTCATTCATACACCTTACCTAGATATTTTCGTGTCTAATTTTCAAATTTAATTTTAAAAAAGTAATAATTTCAATTTAACATGTAATCGTGTAATATAAAAAATTCCAAAACTTGATCAATTCGGTAAATTTTTTTTTAGCATTTAGCGATTAAAATGATACAATAAAACCACAAGATAAATTTTAAATACATAACTTTCAGGGGGGAAAACCTTATAAAAAGACAGGAAAATTCCTAAAGGAAGGGTGATATCGAAAGTTTTTAGGAATATAATTTTTTCTCAACTGAGACAAAGAATTTCATACTAATCTTTTTATAAATTTAGTAATTTTTTGTCTTTAATTTTTTGACCAAATTTATAAATAAAATAATATATATTAGCCTACGCTATCAAAACCAAAGCTATAAACCAATTAAATATAAATTACCTAAACAAAACTACTTAAAATAAGGCCAAAATTATACAGCCCTCAAAAAAATTACATGAACCCCGATGAATTCAGCCGCAGTAGCTGTAACTTCAACATATTTATATTTATCAATAAATTTGAGATGCGGCCTGAAAAGCCTACAACAAATCATATAGAGAATCTTTGGTTCCTCAAGCATTCTTAAATCATAAACGTGCTATACTTTTTAATTATGATTTAAAATTAATCGAGGCACTCTAAAATTATAAGCTTTTTCGGATTCAAAAATAAAAATACACCAAGAAATAAATAAGCTTTATAAGATTGAATATCAATAAATTTTCTGTTTAAAAAATATATATGTAGATTATTGAAGTTAATTTTACACCTTTCAAACTTAATACCTTATATCTATTACATTAATAGTTATTTAAATGGATTAATAGCGCTATTTTTTATCTTATTATTTATAATACTATCAATCTCATTCTAAACTTTAATGTTTATTGATATAAAATTTCAATATATTTATCTGAAATATAAGCTAATTAAAAATAATTTAAATAAAAAGCTACATCTTTGAGAAGAGATGGTATATTTACTATTTTTACCCAAATTTCAGGGACTAAAAGATAAAAATAATACGTGCCAAAAAAAATAGAGTACATGTAGATTTTATTAGTATAGAAATAATATTCAAAAATTCTTCTGATTCGGAAATTTTCAAAGTTCTACAGCATTTCACTTGTATTTGTTATCAAAAAATAAATGTCCTAAATTATAATAATAGGTATGAATAGCTTATATTTGTTTTATTTAATTAAAAAGTTAATTTTAAAAATTATAGATGATACATACACCACATATCTTGTATTATATTTTAATTTAAAGGCTTAATAATTTTAATTCATTTTTCTAAAACTCGTTTAAAAATATCATTAAAATTAATTCTACAAATAAGGAAAGTATTTATGAACTGAAAATTCAAATAAGCTCTAATTAATACATTGAGTTTTTATAAAAAAATTCCAAAATAGAAAGTATACAATATATAAAATGAGATTAAATGTTTCTCAGACCATAATTTTAAATTATAAAAATTCCTGCGTACAATTATTATGAGAATGTTATTATTATTCAGAGTTTAAAAATAAATTTTTTCAATAAATAATATATTAAATACATATAGAAAAATTAGTATCCAAAATAAATTGAAGAAAATTTTTTTATTTTTTTATGTTTTTAAACTGTTATTAATTCGTATAAAGTCGATTAATAATTAAATTTAAAAAAAAATCAAATTTTAAAAACTAATCAAAAATAGGATTGTAGAAAAAACGATAAAAATATTTGCCTATAGTGAAGGTCTAAATAACTTGTTTTATGGAATCCAAAAAACAAGCTCTCTAATTCGCATTTTGCTAAAAAATTGAATTCTGAGTAATTAATATTATTCACAGGAAATTATTAGTTTCTAAGACGTATTAATTGCATATGTGTTATAAATTTACATTTAAAAATTATATATTTATTTCAGAATCTTGTATATTTATATATTTATAATTTCAAATATCGTATTTAAACAGTATAATGGTCGAAAAAATCGATCATAAGCAATATAATAATTGTTTATTATTCAGAATACCAACTAAATTAAATATTAATATTTTTTTGAAGCATAAATTTCACTTATTATTGATGGTATAGACCAATATTTTATGAAAAATAAATTCTTAAATTCAGAATCAACGATTATTTATTTACCATGTAAATAAAGTATATTGTACAAAATTTTAAGTGGTTTTTAATAAAATATCTACCTTTGTGCCTTTAAAAGCTCAATGGGCGACGAAAAAAGAAAATTTTGTAAAGTAGTATTAATTAATAATTTATTCTAAAATTTTCAGATTTTTCTTCCCTAGTTATTAAAATATAATTGAATATTATTTATTAAATATTTTATAATTAATAATGTATAAATAATAAACCTTTATTTTTATCAAAATCAAACTTTTTTCATGTTTTTTGTTTGAAAATATAATTATTTCATATACTAAATTATATAGCAAATATTTATATTTATTTTAAAATTATTAAATATCAAAATATAATACTAACCATCACATATTGATATCTATTCTGCAGATAAAAGTTGATTATAAACTGTCTTATAATTAGCGTGACCTTTCAATATTGAAGAAATTTACTTAGTAATCGATGTATCGAAGAAATTTATTTAATATAAGAACTTATTTTATCTTAATCTTGGTTTAAATAATCTAAAAATAGAATATATATAGTTTAAAAAATACGTAAGCATGAAATGATAAATTTTACCAAGACTGAAAAATTCAAATAAAAATAATTAATTCGAGAGACAGGATAAAGTTTTTTTTTCCATCAAAAATTTATTCTTTTATTATTGGATTTATTTCAATATATTAAGTATTATTGATTAAAAAATACATAATAAATTTGGCATTAGAGAAAAATATTTATGTGAAAATAATGTTATTAGATATTGAATATATTTATAAACAAAGAAAAATGAATAAGCAGGGATCAAAGGGAGTACACAAAAAAAACCCCTTAAAACCTATTTATCCTTAAATAGCATTTTATGCCATTTTCAATTGATTTTTACAGGATAAGAGCGATAAAAATAGAATCACTGAAATTTGTTATAATTCACTTGGCTAAAATTTTAGTATCAACCTATTTACGCATAAAAAAACTGTTTAAATTAATCGAAATCAAAGAGATAAAGAATAAAATATCTAATAATATCACAGTTATTTATATTCAAATGTTTAATCATAAATAGTGACTGTTTATTTAAATAGCCATCTATAAAAATTGAAATATCATATGATCTAAAACAAATGTTTCTCTTTTAAATTTTAAGTTTTTTTATATTTGCAATCAGAAAAAAAATTTTAGAGCATAAATTATAAATCGAAATAAAATTTTTACAGGATTTTTTTTTAACCTAAAATATCATCTTAATAGATCATTATTAAAAAAAACGCGACTATTTTTGGTAATTATAGGTGTGAAATTATAGGAATTAAATTTTTTTGGTTTCAAAGTAACTAGTATAAAATAATATAAGAATTATCCTATTATTTCGTATTTCATTTAATATAAATTAAATTTAATTTACAGAAAATTATTCATAATAAAGAAGTTTTAATGTTATCCACACTCTTTATAACGTACTACAAGATTTTTTAGAGTGTATTAAGCTTAAATATTAAGCATTTGGGCAAGATATTGCCATTTTATATTAATTAAATTTAATTAATAGAAATTTATTTTTAATTTAATAGTTATAATTAATTGGTATTCGATTAATTGATATATAAATTCAATAGACAATAATAGGAATAATTAATAAGATATAAGTTATTTTTTTATGAAGAGTGTGTATATATCAAAATTACATTTTTTAATAATTTTATCAATTCCAATGTACCACAATTTAAAATTGATATAAAATATGTTATATAATTTTTTTGTGCTTACAGTGAAAAATATCCTGACATCGGGAGAATATGAATTATAAGTGTAAAAAATTCTTTTTAGCAAATCTTAAGGATTTTATTTTATGTTTATTTATACTTTGGATTTTTTTTTATATTTATTGAAATATGTTAAATTATGTGTCGTCATTTAATTACGTTTAAATATAATTATCTCTTCTTTTTCTCTATTGGCGAATCTATTTTTTAAATTTAAGATTTTTAAAATAATTAATCGTTTTTTATTAAGGTTATATTTTATATTATAATTAGTTTATATGTAAAATAAAATATAAAAGCTAAATACTGTTGCTTAAAATTGTTTTTCATATATTTCATTATTCCCTAAAAATTAAATAATAACGCTATTTTAATTGCGTAAATTTTACATAAAGTCAGATATATATATTAATTTTCAATAAGCTAAAAAATTAACACTTAAAATACTAAAAAAATATTAATTTTTTATTTCAAATCGATGAATTAATAATTTTATAAAATTTTTTACAACTCCTAATTTTATTAGTCAAATTTAAACTAGAATAAAAAAAACATACTATTTTAATTGATTAATTAAATAAATAATCGTTTCTGATGATAATTTTTTTAATATGTTTAGATATATTAATCTTGTATAAATAATTTAAAAATTTCTTATTTTTTTGAATTTTAACGAAAAATAATTTAAAAAAATAGATTAAATTGATAAGCACAATAGGAAACATTAACTTGAATATCTCATAATTTTTATACTCGAAAAATAACAAAAATTATGAACTTATATCTAAATTCAATGCGTCAAAAATTATATATATTTTGTTTGTGTTTTTAATTGCTTTATTGTTAATTTAATTATCGAATCCCATAAATTTGTGAATAATTTAATAAATCTAATCTTATGCATATTAATATTTTAATAAATTATGTTTTTCATTTGTATTATTTCTTTCTTATACCAAAGTTCTTAAATTTATTTTGATCTCTAAATGCAATACAAAAATTAAAAATCAATACCAATGTTCATACAGATAAATACCATCAAAACACCAATTAAACAGCAACTTTTTTGAATAACCGCTTAAATTCAGTTTATATAAAATTTTCAGGCTCAAAATGAGCGCTATTTCTAATCTCATACGATTTTATTGTCATTTTTTTTGTAAGATAAAATACATATTTCAAGATTTATATATATATAATCTATATGATTAGATTAAATAGATGTAAATATTTTTTAATATAAGATATAGTATTTTTTTCCCATTTCACATTTATTTTTTCGGTATTATTTGATTGTTTTCATGCTTTTTATTGAATTATTCATATCAGTTTCTGAGATAAATTTAGGGAATTTCTAAACGCAACCCACTTTTATGATAAATTTACTGCATGAAAAATAAAGCCCATTTTAATTTGTTAGTTTATTGGTGAAATATTTCAGAATAATAATTTTTTACGCTTGTTATTTTAGTTTTTATAATTTATCTGCTACTCTTTTTTCAAATATAGTTCATAATACTAACTTAAATGATAGAGTGTTTTATTATAAGTTTTTGATTTTCTAGATCTTATAGAAAAAAAATTCTAATATTTAATTCTTGTATCCAAACTTAATTAAAAAAGGAGTATTTAAATTCCGGCATAGTTATATTTTATCTATCTGAAATTTTCAAGATTCAGCTAAATAAGTGAAATATACTTTCCTAAATAATTCAGGCCAGATTTTACTTTAATTTGACTCATGCAAGAATTGAATTTTTAAATATATATATATATATTTATCCCAGAGAGTTTATTAAATATAGTTTAGAAGTATATTAAAGACTATCAAAAAATATTTAACAAGTTAAAAAAATATTTCAAAAATAATTTTTTAAACAACCCCGCTCCGCCGCTCTAGCAACTCCATACCTACTGGATATTGGCTCAAGGTAAATAAATATAAAATAATATTTTTAAAAGTATTAAGATAGAACCAAAGAATAAAAAGGAAAATAAGGTTGATTACCGTTTCAAATATTAAATTAAGTAAATAAAAATATGCTAAACTAATCAAATATAAATTTTTTTCTACAGTTTAAACTCTCTTATTGTCCTTATTTTTTTTTCTTTTTGAATTGCGAGGTCATGTATTATCATTATAATACATAACTTTGCTGTTTTTAGTACAGGTTTTTTATTATGACCAGTGTATCCACATGAACTACAATTTTTAAACTTGGGGTTTTCGGGAAATTCAAAAGACGATTATTTCCAATTTTTTGACTATAGCTCTATCTTTTATATTTTATTAGGTCTTTTTTTGGTAATCTTTACTTGAGGATAAGCTAGGAAAATTGATATATACCTAATAAAAACTGTTATTTGATCAAGTTCAACTTTTTTTCTGAAATCTGGCATTTTAATAAAAATTTTGAAAAATTATACTAAGATTTTTTTTAAATCACCGTTAATTATGTATATAGAGTCAACTGCTGAAAATTCCAGAGGGTAAGGTTTTTTAAGAGCCTAAAATAATTATACTTACAGTAAAATTATTTAGTTACATTTTCTTATATGATTATTTAAGTCATGGCAACATGAGAGCCCCATTTTTGCTCTAAAAATATTTTTAAACTTCGGAAGAGGGTTATTATTTGACATTTTTAAAATTTTTGATACTGTTTCTCTATCTTTTTCGATGCCCTACTGAGATTTTGTAATGTATATTACTGGGTAAAAATCTTTAAAGATATTTTGGGACCTTTTGATTATCTGAATCCATGTTAAGTTTAATATTTATGTATTGTCTATTGATTGCCAAAATTATATTTTCAAATACCTTTAGAAGATTACCTGTCGATATTCATAAGTATTTTTTTAGTACTGAATGTGCACCTTAAGTTCTACAGATATTTTTGTTTCTAAAATATAAATGCTTATCAACCCATTTATTTATAAAACTTTTCTTTTATGGGAGCCATGTATCTATGAAAATGTTTATAGTTTGAGTTTTTTAATTCAAAATCTATTAAGTTGCTTTCATATTCTATACCACTTTTAGAATTTAATAAGTTGTACTATTTTTGAGTTATACACTGATGATAATCTTCAAGGATTCCACTTTTTTTAATTTTTTTTGATACTTTCTTATTAATGTGTCATAAGCAAATTATATTTTTTCTATTACTAAACACATTTTTTATAACATTCATTTGTGACAAATCATATCTGTTAATATAGCCTGTCGTCGGCTTATTCCTTTAAAGATTTCTTTGTGATTATTTAGCGGTCAGTCGTAAAACTCTTCTGTATCTATTTTAATAAAAATAAAGTATGAATAGAAGGTTTTCCCTGCGCTTGATACTCCAAAAATTTATAGAAGAGGCAAATTTAATTTTTTTGGCTTTATAGTTACAACTATTAGTACAACCTTTGGGCTTTACCTAGTAGAATTAATAGAATTTTCGATTGAAAAAAGTAATCAGATAATTTTACCGGTTTTTTCGGTTCTTTATTTAGTGAATGCATATCTTGTACTAAGAATATTAAAGATCGATCGAATTTTTATTCTACAGTTTAACTTGGATCTTTTAATTTTGAAGATTTTTTTGTAGATTTTTTTATTATATATAGGAAAATTTGGAATTTTTTGCTCAAGAACAGTCAAAATTTCCATCAGTGCTATCACTCATCCATAAACCTCAGGTTTAATGCCCTTTTGATCATCAATTAATTCTCTACTATTGTAAATATCAATTGCCTCATTATCTATATAATGATTACACTCTAGATTTATAACCCTATCTACCCTTATCCATTCATTTTTTTTCCCACATAAATTTGAAAAGGACATCCAGATTTTTTAGTTTCAGATTTTCTAATATTTTTTACTTGCTTATTATTATAAAATCCACCTTTTTTGCAGACAATGTATACATGTTATTTTTATGAACTCTTTATTTTGATGTTTAAATTTTGCTTAATATATTTACTTCAAAGATCATTGAACAAGTCGTCCCTGTTTCGATATTCTTTATTTAATAAATACATTTTAAATTTTACTCATTTAATATAGAATAAAAGATGAGATAGGTATTAAAATTTCTTTTTAAAAAATTATATCCGGATTGAGATTGAGAAGATTAAATATCAATTTTTATGGGCAAATCTTAAAGTAATAATAATAACAGCTCCTAGCAAATAAAATGAGAATTGTTGTTTAAGGAGTACATTTAGCAAAAAAATGCAATTCGTTTAGCAATTCCATAAATTTATCCTATATCCTCTTTATTTATTGTTAATAATTAATATATGCTAAGAAAATATTATAACTAAATCACATATATCACTCGTACTTTTTTTTTTTTTTTCTCAGAGAGTTTATTAAACATAATTTAAAAGTATACAAAAACTAATAAAAAAATATTTAAAAAGTTAAAAAAAATTAATAAAATAATTTTTCAGCCGACCCCCCTCCGCCGCTCTAGCAGCTATATCACTCGTATTTATTTATTTTTTTTTTTGAATGATAGGATTTATCGCTAAGCATGAATTTATTTATATACATAGCCAATTTTCAGATAAATAGTTATTATTTTGTTAAGAAAATCAGAAGATATGATTAACACAATGTTATTAGTCAGAAATAAAGCCTAATTTTTAGCGATTCAATCGAATATTAATCATCGTAGCTGGATAGATGTAACATGAGCTAATAGTATGGCGTAAATTTACTGGCTGAAATTAAAATTATTCATTTCAGTGATAGCCTTTGACAATCAATTATAACTTTAATATTTCAAATATTTTTATTAATCATAGTTTAGTTGAGGATTTTTTTTTGAATAGATTTCATTTATATGCTTTTAATTTTTAAATAAAACTATAAAAATACCTAAAAATTTTCCAGTTTTTGTAATTTCAATTTGTATTTTTACATAAAAATTAATTTTAATCACTATTAAATTCATACTTAATAATATTTTTTTTGAATAAAAGTCACTTTTTTTTGATATTTTTAAATTTTTTGAGGACCATCTGGGCATATAGTGCTTAATTATACGCCTCTGATAGAGTCCCCTACTATAAAAACATTGAGTGCTTGAATCTTTTTTTAAGTTTAAGTTTATATTTTTGACCCAATAAGCTTAGGTGACACACCAGAGACCCTTTATTAAAAACATTCAGTCTTATTGCACTCTTTTTTTTAGAAAATATTTACAAAAAATTTAAATATTTGTTTTTACTGCTAAAGAAATATAGCAATCAACATGTTTTTATTTATTTATTAATACAATTTTTTGTACAATACAACAAATAAACTAAGAGTGTTAATTGCCAAAAAAAAAAAAGATACAATTTTACACTTAAATATAACAAAAAAATAACAGTAATATTGATTTCGCATATATAAAAGCAAGATTTAATATTTTTCAATACCAAAAACATATTTATTTTGTTTTAAGATGTTTTATAGTATTTAAAAATAAAGATATTGAAAATATAGCTTAATCAAAATTTATTTTTGATATACTTTTATTATTTTTCAAATATTAAGGTAATTTATTTCAATACTTTTTATATTGCAAATGATTTCCCCATAAATTTAAATAAATAATCTAAAACCAGATTTAGTAAGTATTTAATAGAAAAATTTTAAACTTGATAAAAAATAATCTCATTCCTTTTTTTTTTAAAGTATAACAACTATATAACATAACATATATATTTTTGCTATTTCTTTCAGGGTCTAAAATTTTTATTAATCTTGTATTTAACTTTACTTATATGTTTTTACAGGTATTATTATCAAATAGGGAATAGTACTCGATAAATTCTAATGATATAGCTTTATTTATTTCGCGCTTACAAATAGAGCGAGTAGTAAAAATAATACCAACCCTTAAAATAAATCACAGATACATAATAGTTTATAAAATATATATAATTTATCTAACTAATCTAAATTATTATTAAAAAAATTTTTTATTGTGCTAAAACGAATTTTATTTTATCCAATTTATTTAATTTTTTTAAAGAGTATTCTCACAGGATAAATTATTATATTCTGAGATTATTATTATAGTAATTTTAATATAAAAATTGAGTTTTATGCTATAAAAATCTTATAGCCGATAGATAATAATAGTAATAATAATAACTGTTATTTCCTAGCTCTTGCAATTTAATTACTTTTAAGTGGTTTCAATTATCTAAGTATAAACACTTAAATAAGAAATGCGGTTTAAAGCGCGATTTTATTAGAAATATGTCTAAAAGATTTGGTATTAATCGAGAATTTCTTAGTTTTATAATTAATATAATATCAGAGGTTATTATATCAACTTTTATTAAAACTGAATTTGATAATAAAGAATACTATTTATTGATAAAAGCGCTATCAACTATATTAAATATGTTATTTGAGTATAACTGCAACTAAGAAAGCTGGAATTTATAAAATAAATACCAAATCCCTCGCTTTATCATTATTTTGCTTTTTTTTAACAAAATTATTTATGGGGAACTTTGTTTATTTAGTCTTATATTTTATAATTTTCAGTGATTGTGTTTCAGCTAATTTTTTTATTAATATTACTCTATTTTAGATCGAAGTTACTAATTAGTTTTAATTTAAATAATTTTAATATGGAAATATTTTTATTGAAATTATTTTCATAGTATTTTTATTAGACTTTGTAAAACAGTAAATCTAAGCTGATACAACTTCAATTTAAAATTCTTAACCAATTTTATTAATGATATTTTTACTAAAATTTATACTGAGAAAAACTTCTTTTAGAAAAAACTAAAATAATATGCTTAGATCAAAAATGGAATTCTTTTTCAGTTTCCAAAATTATCAATACATTTTCAATTTTTTTTTATTTTGAAAAACAGTTATTCAGAGAAAAACATTTATCATATATTATATAGCACATTTTAATAATATAAAAAAGGAATAAACCACGCTAATGCTATTACTGCAGTCTTTTATAAATATTATACTTTCAAGAGCTTTCTAGAAGAAATGTATTATATCAAAGCCTTAAAATCACTGAAACCTTACTAAAAAAATCTTGTATACAATAAATCGTTAAATTTTTTTAATGTGGCCAGAAAATTATCAAATACAAAAACAAGGCGTGTATAAAATTTTCTAGAGTAGGTTGTGAGATTATTTTTAACAGTAAACAGTAAACATAGTTAATATATTTTTCTATCAATTAGCCCGTTAATTTCTGAAAAAAAAATTGATACTTATTATTGTACCAAAAATCTATATAAAATTTGCAAAAAAAAAAGATTAAAAAAGTTAGGACTAATTTTATAAAAAACGAGAAACATCAAGCACTGCCATCGAGTTAATTCAGTAGAAAAAATAAATAGCCTCAATTATTAAATAATATGATGGGCAGCGATAGCCTTCATTTATTCAAATAACTAATGTGTTTTTAACAAGCCTCGCGCAGCTTCATGTTTTGGATTATTAAAATCCGAATTTATTAGATTTTATTATCAAGATTCAAGGGTTTCAGAAGTTTTCTTTAAATTTTAGTGAAAAAAACATTACATTTTAGATATTTTATTGGAGCTACACGCGAGATAATTATATTTTGTTATTATATCCGAGAACCAGATATGCTTCTTATTTAAGAAATATAATTATTGTATTTATCGTTTTAATTTCTTCGTGTAATAAATGTTTTTTTTTTTTTGAGCTACAAAAATAGAAGAATATATTTAGTTTATTTAATAAAATTTCAATACTAATTGGAATGATAAACTTGTACTACGTGGTAGAAATAGACAGTATTTGCAATAAAACACCAGCAAAAAAAATTCTGTGTTACAGGGTTTTCCATTCTATTTTGCAAAAGCTGCCGTCTATTTTGCACAGCACGTAAACGATTTTGCACAGAAAATTTTCGCTTCGTGTTTCAAAAATTTTTTTCATGAAATTACGTAATTTTTCTCAAACAATTTTGCACACGTCTCAAGCAATTTTGCACAAGCTGCTTTTGAATTTGCACAAGTCGCAAACAATTTTGCAAAGGCGCTTTTCTTGGCTTAGATTCGATAAAAAATTTTATGAGAAGCAGCAGATGTACCCTTTCACGAATGGCATGATACTTATACTTAGTTGAAGTAGACCACTGAATATCTATAAAATAATTAAACTCTGAGATTTAATAAATTATTGGTTTGAATATATTTATTAGCAAATAGCAAATTTTTGTAAAAACTCGTAAATATATATTTTTTCTGCTGGTCATTTTTGAAGACTAAAGTGCTGTTCAGTAGTAAATACAATGGTAATAGCTTCTTTTGTTTTTGGCAAATCAACTTTTAAAGGCTATATTCATATAAGAATATAACTAGTTAATGTAATATTTTAACCATAGAATAAAATTCTAATAGTATATATATAACTTATAAGCTCCCCTAAAGTATAATAGTATAAAAAATTAATCATTATCTAGTTTTAAAACCCCTTTAAAGAACATATGGAGAATTATAATTTTTATTTTTATAAACTTTTAATAATTTTATTGGTATTTTATTGCACTAGAGTGTAAAAGTAATTTAAGCTTGATTTATTTAGCACCTTTAATTCAAGCGAAAAAGAAATCCAAAATATAACAAAAAAAATTATGTTTATTCTAAATGAAGTTAAGCTGGTGTTAAGATCGAGAAAAAAATAATAATATAAAGCATTCAAAATAATTTAAACTTGAAAAAAAATATATTTCCAATTCGAAATCCAATTTTTTTTGGGAATTAATGACTAATTTGTGATATATTTTATTTTTTGATTTAATTAAATATAAAGATAAACTGTTTTCGCACTGTTCTTATCACTATAAAACTTGTGTAATTTTAAGAAAATGGATTATAATTTTATAGATGACTTTTTTTGTTGTAAGGTTTATCTTTTTTTATAAAAAATAAATATAAGAAAGGATAAAAATGAGAAAGGATAAAAAAAGAAAGGGTGTAGTGTTTATAAGGTATACTTTGGTGCTTTTATTTCTTCAATTCCTTACTAAAAACAAATTTGCAAATTCAAAATCAACTTTTGCAAAATTGTTTTAGACGTGTGCAAAATTGAAATTACATTTTGCAAAATTGTTTGGGCAAAATTACGTAATTTCATGAAAAAAATTTTTGAAACGCGAAGCGAAAACTTTCTGTGCAAAATCGTTTACGTGCTGTGCAAAATAGACGGCAGCTTTTGCAAAATAGAATGGAAAACCCTGTAAGTGAATTTATTGATTCGGTTATGATTTATAATTAAATATATTATTTGCATGTATTATACATCAAAGCCAATGCTTTTTATTATCTCGAAATTATATCATTTTTATCGAATCCAGTTGGCTAGACTTGGCAGATCAAAAACAGTCTACCGCGCGGGATAGGATTAAAGTATTTATTATCAACTATAGCATACTGCACATTAATTGTAAATAAAATACTATTGTATGGCTAAAATTGCTTCTTTATAGATACTGATCTATGAAACCCATCTTGAAGAGGTGCTATGTTAAATGCTATAATATATAATATTGCAACTAAGTAACCAGCATGTAAATACTAGATTAACTTCTGCTAATCATTTCTCGAATTCTCTTAGTATTTTGGAAATGGTTCCTAGATGGTGCTCTGAATAAAATACCATTGTTCGCTACATAATCACAAAAATAAAAGTTAAAACACTTTAAACTACATTATAATATTTCCCAAAATAAACAAGAATTCAAGTTAAATTTTAAGTCACGCTTTTTCAAATGTGGCACTTTACTGATAGATAGCGCTATAAATAATAATTTATCTTGGTGGGAAATTTGATTCAATCTGGATAGTGCTTTAGTCCAAGGCCAATATGAGGAATCACTTAACCTTATCAAGCGTATGTTGCGTCAAAATCGCTCTCCTCTATTGTGGTATTATAAAAGGAAGTATTAATGAGCTTCTACTTCAACTAGATGTCTGATATTTTTTTAGTAATAATCCTATAAATTCTAGGGTAAAGCTATAAGAGATTCCTTTCCTTTTTCTCTTAGATAATTTAACAAAGTAATTGAAGGAAAATAGCACCATTTTTAAAATATCTACTCGATTTTAATTCTTATTAGCCATTTAATTATTATAAATATTGTATATAACACGTGGTAGACTACTTTCAATCTATAAAATTTAGCCAACTAAGTTCAATTATAAAGGCATAACCTCGAGTTTCCAATAATTATTGGCTTATTGAAGATATACAGCAAATAATAAATATACTAAATAAACCATAAACGAATCATCGAATTCACTGAATTCACTGAATTAAAGTGCGTTGAGCTGGATAAGCCTAACAAAGAATGCATTTTTTAACTGTTTATAACTATTGGGCTAAATATTATATGTATGTTATAATTATTGGCCACAATATTATAGGGGCTTATCTTAGACTAGTTACTTATTTCAGTTATAAAATATTATTTGCTAATTAAAATATTTATTATGTTTGGGTAATTATAAATTATGTAATTTAATAAACTGCGACTCTTTATGGCTAAATGCGTTATGTTTTTAAATAATTCTCAGGATATAAGAAATAGTTATTGAACAAAAGATTGCTCCCCTTTCAAATATGCAGACAAATCATTTTTGTTTAGTCACTTCAATTATGCTTCACATTAACATTTAAATTCATGAAAAAATAATTCAATAGATTGTCAGGTATAAATTCAGATGAGGAGAAGGTTTGAAAAAAAAAAAAAAGGTAACTAATTGTTATAGAAATTTAACGAGATTTTTCTATAGATAAATTAGCGCTCATTTGGCTACTATTGTGTCGAATGTAATTGTATAGTGTAATGTAGTCACATTACGCTCATGATAAGCATATTTAGTCCTATTTTTTATAAATTTTAATGTTTGTCTCTTTGTGAGATATTTTAATATATAAATATTCGAGTCCAAGCCTTTAGTAATCCTAGATTATCTTAATAACATTTTGTGTTAATATACATTATTCTTATAACATTTTACTTAGTAATTAACATCAATTAGTTATAGTTCTTAAGAACTACTAAAAACTGCAAGCAACTTTTTTTGGCAGTCTTCGCACCATTATTATTATATTGCTATCCAAAAGTCGTGCAATTAATAAACCTGTTTTAATTATTTTTGAGATTAAGAGTCAATATTTTAAACTATCTTCATTCCTGCGTGAAATATTTTAAACAATTTGTTAATTCGATTGCGAATTGACCATTACTGATTCAAGATTAACCGTAAGCAAACTAAAACGGATCCAGAAACCCCGTTACTCGACCACTGCAAAAGTACATTGGCGCATAATTGGAACTATACCCACTAAAGTATAATATATATAACAGCAACAGCAACATCTACATAAATAATTAACTACAATAGACTTTTATTTTTATAATTCTTAATATCATCCCTGAATGTTCAAAAACTCACAAATAACTCCAAAATGACTTACAAAATGAAGCTCGCCGAATATCCAGATAAGAATGAAGATCACTATATAGATAAATTATCTATGATGCATTCACTAAGATGCAATTCAGAAATAATCTTCAAAGTTTTATTTATGGTAAATCACCAATTTTATGCAGCAACCTTCATCTCTCATTACTTAGATATACTAAATATAAGAAGTTCCCTTTTTGGGATTTTATCTTTTGGATTGTGGGCAAAAGTCAATTACTCCTATATTAAGTATACTTTTTCTAGACCATGCAGGTGTATTAATTTAGGAAAGCCTATCCATAAGTCAATTTATGAGGAATATGTTTTTTCCTTCTTAATGTGTATTTTTGTTTCTTCTTTAGGCGTATCTATTGCTAAAGTAATAATTTGGGTAACGTATCTAAGCCGGAAAGACAACATCTTAATGGAAGATTACATATTTACCCTATACGTACTTGACGCAATAATTTTAGGCTCGTCATTAATTATGTCAGTGATGCTTTCTAATGTGCGCTATTTTCAAATCATTGAATATACGGTAGTTGAGCAGAAGAAGCAGAGCCTTTGAGTTCAGAGATTTAAAAGTTTACAAATGATGACCCATATATCAGGTAATTATTTGAGGCTAATGCAAATAATCCCCTTTTCTACAAATCTCATGTGAAAACATAAAATAAAATAACGACTCATACCACCTTTAGCAAAATTTCCACACCACGCTAATATTTGCCCTATTTCTCTGATTATTATTTATTTTAGAGTAACTCATCGCTGATTTATTGAAAGGTTCTACATCTTCTTATATATCTAGACTATTATTTCTCATTGGTTTAGTAATTTAATATTAAAATTTAAAAATATCAAAGGCTATGATATAAACCACTTTTTTAATAAGCTCTAATTAATTTTCATAAGAAATTTTTTCTAATTCCTTTTGACTATCGTGGAAAGTTTTTAACTAACCAAAACTAACAAGCCATGTTTAATTCCGTAACTTAACTCTTTTCCGTCCAGCACTCTTTGAAAAAATCAATTTATTGATTCGTTTGTAATCTATAATTATATTTATTATTTGCTGCTAAATCGCAATTAACCAGTATGTTAACGAATTTCAGAACTAAAGTATATTATATGAAAGCTATTGGCTATATTTAGTAACTCAAAAACAGTCTACCGCCCGTGAAAGGGTTAATTCAAGCTCATATAAACATTGTTTTTTTCAAACCAAAAAACAAATACAAAAGTTGTTAATAAATAGGAAATTTTGGATTTAATTCGATCTGAAAAATCGATTATACCAATAAATAAATAAACGATTTACCAGCTCCCTTGAACCAATTCTTACTGAGTATGAATTTTCTAGAAAAGATGCGTGGAAAGGGAGGGTGGTTGATCCAAATAATTCTTCGCTCTTTTTTTAATATTTTTATTATGTATAAACTAACATTTATTTGCCGCTAATTTTATCTAATAATAAATTAGGTCACTAAAAAAATGAACATAAAATAAAATTTCACAGAATAGCTATAAATTCGATTTTTTAAAGACTATGAACCTATAAATTGTTTTTAGAACAAATAAATAATAACTAGGTTCTACATAATCAAGGTATTTTTCTGGGTTATATCAAAATGTTAAAAAATTCTGAAATTATACATTATTAAAATTTTAGTTGTATAAAATAATAAATATCAATATCAATATCAATATCAATGATACATGATACATGAATGTATATGTTATGATATGTAATTTATAAAATAATTATGAAAAGAAAACAACTATTACTATATAAAATAAACCCATAATAATTCCAAATTTAATATTAAACAAATTAAAAATACTTTGTATAACAGCTCGATATACCTTAATGTTAATATGTAATTTATAACTAATAAGATTATATATCTTTCAACAATACTGTTAAAAGGTTTACATTGATGTATATTTTTTATTAAATATTTATTATACCAAAGTATTATAAATAATACACTCTTTAATTATTGGAAAATCTAAAATCTAAATAAGTATAATTTGTATGTATATATCTTATAATGTGAATTAAAAATATTAATACTATTAATGAAAATAGATAAAAAAATCACCTAAAAATGAAATTCCGATAAAAATTATAAGTCGGATAATTATACCATTATATTTCCATATAATAAGAGCAATAATATCTGAAAACACAAAATTTATTATATTCCGAATTAACATTAAATTTTTCGTGACTATTGCTTCAAAATTTATAAAAATCAAAAGGGAATTATGGCATGCTTATAACTATAATTATTATCAATATTAATTTTGTGTCTTAAAAATCTCATAAGCTCTATAATATACATATTTATAATTAAAAGAATAATACAAAAATTATTCAGAGCTATGAAATCCACTAAATTGTAATCTTTCTAACAAAATTAAAATTATTTTTTTACTAATATACTCTTAAAGTGTCCACATTGTAAAAATATTAGGATAATGAGATTAAATACGACGGTTAATTCATAAAACTGAAGCAAATAGACTAAAAATTAAAAACACGAAGTTTTGGAAATAAATATAATATTTAATATTATTCTAAATGTTGATATTTAAATATAGAAATTATAATTTAAATAAATTAAATAATAGAACTTTATAAGCTAATTTGTTTTTTTATAATATGGAATTTGATAATAAAATTAATGATATTTTTTTGAAATCAAGTCATATATTTTTTAAATCAACTAAAAACAAACCTAAATAGTATGATAAATATTGTTGAAAAGAAATATAAAAGGTATTATAAGGTCTTGAAATATATTATATATTTATTGATAATCTATATTCAAATTTATTAAATATGATAATTAATTATAATTATTTCTATTTTTAAATCGAAAATTTATACTAAAAAGATAAAATTTATAATGACAAATAAATAATATTTTCAAGAAATCTGAAAAATCGCTATTTGAATAGCGAAAATTCTTATGTACAATAATCATTTAATTTTTTGTTATATGAGAGATAAAAAAAATTAGCGTAATAAGTAATTTTTCGATACAAGATTTTATCAAACCGTAAATAAATATATTTAGCATAAAATAAATCAATTTAGGTTATTTATAGCATAAAATATAATTAAAAATATAAACTTTTAAAGATTTTTATTGAATCAAAGTAAGCGGATTCATAATTTTGCAAAGAAATAGATATAAAGATTCTGAATCAAATATGTTTACTTGCTGAGAAATCAAATAAATTAGTTTATTATCAGAAAATAAAGATCACAGGAATATATAATCTTAATTCTAGAGTCTCAATTTAATCATTCTTGTTTTAGTTTATGATGTTGTACCTTGCTAATAATACTAGACATATACCCAAAATGAAGTTCATAAATTCTAAAATTTTTGATTTTTATTGATACGAGGCTATTTCCATGAATGGTTGAAATTCAATCACCCAGAGAATTTTATTCAAAAACTGGATACATTTATATTTTATAAAGTTTAGATCATATATGTTTAGCTATCAAACTATATAAATACAGAATAACTTAAAATTGATAAAGTATTTTTTTTATCCTTCAATAAAATTTAAATATTTTTTGGCTTAATTTACAGAATTTTATTTAATACTGATATTATTATAATATTAATAAGCTTTTAGATTTAATTAATTAAAATATTAGGAGCGAAATTAGTAAATTATCTACGAAAATGTTTAAGCCTTGTCTTAGATATTTAGTTTATTTAATTTCCAAGAAAATTTTAATTATATTTAGAATTTTAATTATTAAATTCGTTGATGGCTTTAAATATAATTATATTTATAAAAATTATATTTAGTTTAAATAAATAATTTTTAACCAGGAAAAATAATTAAGATTTTGGGCTGGATTTTTTTGTTATGATATTTATAAATTTAGATAATTTAAATATATTATTGAATATCTATATTTTTTTTATTTTATTTTGAGAGGCTTATACTTTATTTTAGGAATACTTCAAATTTCTCTTTCAGTATATGTATTAGATGAACCACCTAAATTATGTAATTCATTTGATATTCCGTGAGAATTTAAATAATTTTTGTAAATTGAAAGATTAAAAATTAATTGTGGTATAACGCTTTTATATATACTTATATATTTTTAACGTGGATTTTATAATTTTCTACTTTTATAAAATTCTTATTATTTTGCTAATTTTTTTCTGATAATTTTAATACCAAGATAGTTTCCATAAAATATTTTATTTATTTAATATTAGATAAATATATAAATGCGTATGACTCACTTGAAGGATAGGCAGATATAACTATATTTTTATATAGCAATATATAACTTCTAATTTAAAATTTATTGGTCAATGATTATTTATTTCTATCTGAGAATTCAATCATCTATATATAACTGTAGTTATTATTTGTTGTTTAGGAATCGAATTAAATATTCATTTTAAACAGAATTTTTCTCACCATCTGATCAAGGCATAAAATCCTATGTTTCAAGCTAGTTGATAATTATAAAAAAATCTTATTTAATTCAAATTAGCTTTTATATATATTGCATACGTTCTTTTAGAAAACTTTCAAATCGAAAATGAGGTTTTTAAGACTAAATAATTTGCAATAATCATCCCATTTTTAATATTTAACAATCTATAATTATGTAGTATGTCCCAAAATTAGAAAAAATTTTGAGGACTAATTTATAGTCTAACATTGGTACCACCCTCAAAAAAAATACTACTGTAGAATTTTTTTAGTTTTTTTCTTATAATAATAAGATTACACGTATTATTAAAAGATTGGAATTTAAATAAATTGTGCCCAAAAAGTTATAGTTTAAAAATTAATAAATAATGATTCGAATGTTATTTGCTTTGATTTTATCATATAAGAGATAAAGCTTGAAACTATAAATTTATTCATAGTGACTATAATTTTTTTATAATATATAATTAATTCATAACTTTAAACTCTTAATTTGGATAATAAATTTTTTCTTTTTGGATATTTCTCACAATTTTAAATTAATCCTTAAAAAATTTCAAAAAATTTTCAAAAAAAAGCTTAAAATTAGCTATTATTATTATCAAACTTGAATTTTAACTTTCAAAATCTAATCAAAAATTTAATTTAATTTAATTTAATTATATAGCTAATTTATATATTCATCAATTATTGATTTAATTTTTTAATAGCATAATAAAAAACCTTTCATACTATACGAGTTTTATAATATTTAAAACTCAAATTGATAATATTTTCGAGAAGTCTCAATTTGATAAGATATCCAATTATTAATAATATTTTTTCACCAAAATTTTTTATGTTTTATGAATTTTAAATATATAACATAAAATTTTATGCATTTATGAACACACATAAAAATTAATGAATATATTTTTTTTTTTTGACTTATAAGTGTTCAATTAAAATCTTTTATATTCAGAAATATATACAATATAATATTAAATTAAATTTTAGTTTTAATTATTCATGATATTTATTTAAAAAATACTATTTTTAATCTTTAATTTTTACACTTAAATATGACATATTTTTATTTTTTAAGAAAATAGGTTTCTTTTATTTGTGAATATGATGGTTATTATCGATAGAATGATAAATAGGATTAATAAAACTTTCAAAAAACAAAAAATTATCTTTAAAGGAATTTGTTAAATTTAGAAAAAGTTTTTTTTTTAATATTTAAAAAAATTGAAGCTAGTTTTCACATCATAAAGTTATATATAAAAACCAGGGATTAAATATAATATATTAAACTATGATTTGATGAACTATTTGCTTCAAAATAAAAATTAAATACATTTTAATAATTTTAAATGAAAGTAAATTAAAGAAAAGTTCGGTTTATAATCAAAAGGAATTGTGCAGATAAAATTTTTTAGTTTTGAAATAATAATTATATGTAAAATATAAATAATAACATTGTTAATTGCTAGTAGCATTCTAAACAAGCTTTTGAAACAATAAAATGAGCTAATACAATTTAAATGGGACAATGATACATTATGCCATAACGAAATAATATTATGCAACTACTAGCATAGTAATAAAAGTTTTTAAGATGATAATATAAATAAGAAAAAGTGATCATATATCTATAATAATAATTTTCAGTCTCAATAAATATAACAAAATTCAATCAATTTTTTATTATACTAATTAAATTTAAAACTATATCAATTCATATTGATTAGTAAAAAAAAATGTTAATTATATTCCAAGGCTATTTTCTCTTTATGAAAGAAAATTCTATAATATTACATAATATAATACTTCATTACCTTACCTGTTTTACTATTTTAATTAAAATTCCTTATAAAATTCATTTTAAGTTTTAGTAAATTTACAAACACATTTTAATTATATGATCTCGTACAAAATTTATCTGAAAAAAGTATGACAACAAAAAAATTTATAATTATATTTTTTATAAAAAACAGACTTTAATTAAAAATTTAAAATTACCAACAAAAAAAAATTACATACTTTTCATAATAAAATCTATTAAGCTATCACAGGTGTAATTTTTTCAAGTCTCATTTCTATTTTTTATTATTATATAAAAGCTCTATTAAATCGTAGAATATAAAATTAAGACTAATTAGGATAATTTTCAAGATATAAGCAACTAAAAATAAGCATTTTATTTATTTGTAGCCGTGGTTTTTCAATCCAAGCTGTTAAGGCAAATGTTATATGTTTTAAGTTTTTTGATAGCTTTATTAATAATATTTTTGGGGAGTATATTTTTTTTCAAATTTTATTATTTATAAAAAAACCTCATTTTTCTTAAATTTTAGCAAAAATTGATTACTTTTATACTGAAAATTAATTAAAGCTTATCAAGGATAAGTTTTCCCATATTAATGTTTCAGAGTATAAAGAATCGGTGATTTCTTTTATGGTAGTAATAATAGCAGTTTGGTGTATAGGTTAATAATTAAATGTAAAGAGAAATGATAATGTAATATGAGTGATAGTAATAGCTGAATAATAAGGCATTAGAATTGATTCTCCTATTCTACAACTAACTCACAAAAAAAGTCTTTATACAAAGAAGTTTTATATTTCCTTTGTATAAAGAAAAAAAACTAAGTTAGATCGAAATAGGAAAGCTCGATTAAGTTTTGATTAAAAATAGTAAGAGCTTAGCTCTGCGACATGTTATTAGTATAAACATTTAATTTTATCTAGAAGCTGAAATTAAATTTAGAGAGAGTGTATCAACATAAATAAAGAAAAATAAATTCTAGTAAAGTTGTATACTAGTGTATGTTTGTAGAATTTTAAATTTTAATACTGAGATATTACAAAAAAAATTATAAATTTATTTAAATTGAGATAAAATTTTTTGTCAAATAATATTATCTGCTAAAAAGGCCGTCATAAAAAATTTTTTATAAGTTATTTCTTTTTAATTGGTAAAATTTATTTGAAGTATAGAAAATAATAATTAATGTCATTAAAAAAAACTTGTGTCACTGAATGTAAAATTTTTTAATCAAACCGAGAAGAATGTACTACTCAAAAGAAAAAAAATAAAAAGAAATAAATTGAAACAAAAAGTAAATTAATCTCTTCTAATTTTATTTACTATTTACTATCTACTTTATATTTTATTATTATTCAAAAAAAAAAAATTAACAATAGATTTAACCACATAACATTAAATTAGGTTCAAATATAATTTATACCAATTGTAAAATAAAATCAATATTAATTACATACACAATAAAAAATCACTTATGGTTACAGTGAAATTAAAGATTGAATATTAAAATTTAATCAGAATCGAAATGGATTCAAAGTAAGCCTTTTTAGTTTATAAATTACAGCCTAACACGCGTATGACGCTTTACCTAATAATATTTTTATTAAACAGCTTGTATTTTTTTTAGTTTAAAAATTAGCATTATAAGTTAATAACTAAATAAGTTTCAAAATTTACAAAGAATGAAGAGCATAAAAACCTACATCTCTTATAATTAAATTTTGAAACTTTTTTTAAATACTTATAACAGTCCAAAATTTTGAATATACTACTTTGAATTTTTTTTAAAAAATTCTTTTTCAACAATCAAAAATCTTTCTAAATATTAGCTCTTATACTTTAAATACTTAATCAAAATAAGGATGATGTTATATTACTTTAAATTCACCATAATTATATTAATAAGGACTGCATTTTCGAGACAATCTACTTCTAATGAGAAAATAAATGCTTTTTATTTAGTCAGAGGAATCTAGAAAAGTAATAATTAAATAATTTAATAAAATTTTAAAATAAAATTATTGTATTTATCAACAAGTAAAGCAATAATTTTAGTAAAGCGCATTAAATATTAGTTCAAAAGAAAGAAATTTATAAAATTCTCTAATTATATTGAAATTGAAAATTATTTTTTATACCTCTAAGAAAAATAAATAATCATTTTTCGTCAAAAAAGTCTTATATTACTTTTGAAAACATCAGTTTATAAGATATTTAATAAGAAAGTTGGGAAATTTTTTGTCAATAATATTTAATTTATGAATTAGAATAAGTTTATAATCATTTTAGTAAAAAGTATAAAATGATTCAAAAAAATAAAAGCAAACCTAACATAAGCATATTTTTTCTCTAATAGATCCTTGAAAAAAAATTCATTAAACAATTAAAATTTTGTAAATAAAGCATATTAGAACGCGCCTATACACTTTCACGAGCGGTAGAGTATTTTTAATGTACCAAATATGACCAGCTGTGTTCAATTAAAATACTTTAGCTCTTAGTTCTTAAGAAATACTGATA
This sequence comes from Smittium culicis, assembly GCA_001970855.1. Lineage (NCBI taxonomy): Eukaryota > Fungi > Kickxellomycota > Harpellomycetes > Harpellales > Legeriomycetaceae > Smittium > Smittium culicis. The sequence goes on along the minus strand of LSSN01002645.1, from coordinate 1,090 downwards.
TATTGTAAAATAACATCAAATAATAAACTTTGATTTAAATCATAAATGAAACATAAAATATGTTATCTAAAAGATCGTTGCACAGTTAAGGATTAGAAAGAAAATTTAAAACTTTCAAACAAGAAATAAAAAAACATTTCAATAAAATCGAAATTTTTTGATAATAAGATGATACGCTTGAATAAACGAATTTAACTTCTTTTTATGAAATTAAAAAAAATAATATATAGACCTCGCTGGCCATTTTCATATACGCCCGAAATATTGTTTTTATTATAATAATTGAAAGTGACTCAGCTTTTTAAATTTTATAAGCTTAAAAATAGTGTCGTATGTATAATATTCAATAAATAAATTCTGATTTATAATTATGACATTGAAATATATAAATGTTAGATCCTTTGAGGAACGGATTTTTTTCTATAAAAATTTTAATACTCCATAGCTATATTTTTATTTCCCAAGTCTATTAGAAAACGCTATCAAATAATTTTCTCAACTCAGCCAATAAATTCATTCAAACCGAATTAGTAAATGGAATTAGATGTAAAAAAAGATCCGTTGTTCAAAGAAATTCTTGTAAGAAAGCTTGATTATAACTAAAGCTAGCTATAGATTTAATATGAATTATACACGGTAAAAAAATTTGCAGTTCTATCTTTTATTTTTTTTAAAAAATCGTTCACTATTGACTAAGAGGTAAATATAATAAATAATGACCGAGAGTTAAATAGGTTTATTGGGTAACCTGAAATCCCATATTAAGTCTCAGGATACATATATTATTAAATTCAATTCATTAAAACATCAATTATATATATAGAATAAAAACAATTATATGATGCCATTTAAATTCCAGAGTTTTAAAATATAAAAACGATTTCCTTCAAACTCTATGTAAAATAGTGAAAAATTATTTAGTATCACAAAATAATAACTAATAGACATAGTTCTTTAATAAGAAATTAATATATCATTTGTGCTCGTGAATGATTTTGAGCATTAAAAACAATAAAACATGCCATTGGTGCAGATATAGTCTTGTAGCTAATTGTTTTATTATGTTTAGCACCGTATAAGCTCATTTTTT
>LSSN01002641.1:0-19515 GCA_001970855.1 Smittium culicis | reverse complement strand
TTATTATTATTATTATTATTATTATTATTATTATTATTATTATTATTATTATTATTATTATTATTATTATTATTATTATTATTATTATTATTATTATTATTATTATTATTATTATTATTATTATTATTATTATTATTATTATTATTATTATACTATTAAGCAGAGATTACTTATTTTTTTATTTAAATACCATTGGAATCCAAAGCTATTCATAAATATTTAAAAATATCATTTGTGGCTAGGAATTTATTCTCTAGCTAAATATAAGGTACTTAAATTTTACAAATAACGTTTTACTTAATTTATTTGGCGTTTGAAGCAAATACATTTTCACGGCTTATATGAATTTCTTATCAGGATATCTATTATACCTACTCAGGGTTATTTTTTAAGCGTATATTTTTAATTATATGAAAATATAAAAATTAGAATAACGAAAAACAAAAATGACTTCATGTTCTCTGTTTATAGCTAAGAAAATTTAGTGATTAGAACCAGAATGAAATTAAAGATAGAATATGAAATGAATGTAAATAAGGCTAATTAACGTTTGAAACTTTGTTTTTTCAAACCAAAACTACCTTCAAGCTTTTTCCCATACTCATAAATATAATTAATAATATTAGTTTCAAAATAAAAAATCGGAATATTCTGAATCCAGTATAATTAATTTAATTAAAATAAAAGGAGTATAAATAAATTATAAGTCTGAAATTTAATATAGGGTTACATTACTCATATATTGCAAAATGATATAATCATTTCACTGAAGCTATTAAATCAGCTTTTGGTCCATCTTCAACAATTCCTCTATCACTTTTAATTTTTATTAATATTATCAATTTTCTGTTAAGCTAAAATTCTATTATTTATATTTGCTGCTGGGTTCAGTTTTGATTTATTTTTTAACAAATGTAAAAGAGGTTCAATTAAATTATTTTATAAAGCGGTGATAATGGATCTGCTTTTCTAATTCCATGCTTAATTTCAATTTATTGAGTCAATTCACTGTTTATTTTAATTGATGTAGTTGATTTTGTGCAAATATTATAAATCCAATTGATTAATATCTGACCAAAACAAAAATAATACAAGTATTTAAATAGTTATGATCATAAGAATCTGAAAAAGAAATTTTCTTGTTCAGTAATTAATAGTTAGTCATTTTTAATAATTGGTTTAATTTTGATAATTTCAAATAGGACATTTGTAGCTAGCATATTATTAATCATTTTATCTTTTTTAAAAATCCTTATGTTTTTTATTTATGATTTTACCCATTATTTTTTGAATTCTACTATCAAGAATTTTTGAGCTTTTTTTTTCATCTATAATAGATAATGCTATATATCTATAATTTTTAAAGCATTTTAGACCTCTATTTTTAGCTATAAAAGCTTTTTTTTATTCTCCAATATGTTCATTCTATTTTATCATTTCTAAAATAGTGTTAAAAACTATATTCATATTACAGGAGATTAAAATTTTTCAATTTTTATAAAATTCAAAACTCAATCCATCTGGACCTGGGTATTTGTTATTTGGAGAATCATTTTTTGTATTTAACATTTCCTAATATTAATTTTATTTTTTAATTCATCTTATACTATTTGGTATTATTTTTGTCTAATTTTTCTAACAAAATAGGCCTGATATTTTCGGAAGTTTCACCAATTTTAAAAAATGTAGAATATATTCATGGATTGTATTATTAGTATCCTTTACTCCAGATTTGGAATCAAAGAAGTAGGGTATTAATCAATATAAAAAAATTAATCATAATTCACGCTTTGAAGCTTAAAGATATTCAAATAAGAATAAAAATAAATAAAGAGTCTTAAATAAATTCAAAAATAGGTAAGAAAATAAAAAGATAATTTATATTTTCGACAGCTTCCGGTTCCATTGCATCTTAAATTAGTTATAATTTTAATAACCAATAATATTAAGAGTTGACACTTCAATTTAATTTTTTTGAATGAATTTATTCTTAATATTTTAATATATGTATTATAAATAAATAATTTCTATCTTAATTTAAGTTAAAGTCAGGAATCAAGAAAAATATATTTTTCGAAGGTGAAAAAACCTAATTTCCTTTCTCAATCTGATTATATATTTTTTGTTTTTTTAGTTTTTTTTCTATTTTTTTCTTTTTCTTTTATTTTTAGATTTTTATTAACTAATTTTTAGTTCATCGACAATCGGCCAGCGACTAAGGTACTTCGTTATGGAAATAACTAATATAAGATCTTTGAGATCTTCCTATCACGCCGATTAGACGACAATATTATTAAATAAAAAAGGTTAACTTACTATTTTTTATATAAATGGTGATATTTTTATCACTATGATTTAGTTATTCAATTTTTAGTAAAGATTAAAAATAGAACTCAAAAAATACCAAAACCTGAGAAATATTAATAAACTTTAAATTTGAGTAAACAAAATTTAAGATAATTTCCAATCTCTCATTTTAATTATAAATAAAACCAACTCAACTCAACACAGAAAGCAAATCTTTAATAGATTTTACTATTTAATTATTGCTTAGAAAATGAGCTACTTCATATCTTTTTTCTATTATTCTGAAAAGATTTAGAAATATTTGCATGATTTTTCGTTATCTTCTGCCCAATTAATGCTGGATCTTACTTTAATGCCATCCTGTTCTTCTTTTTTAATTTACATTATTTTTTTATTGATTTGAGAATATCTATTATATAAATATGAGAGGATAAGTTTTCGTTGTCATTTTTTAGAAATTTATAGTATATAGTATTTTTTAAGAGAATAAATTTCACAGTTTTTTTAACTGATTTTACCATTAAATATGCAGATATCTTTAATTTTCTTCTAAACATTTGCCAATTCATTAAGTGATGTGCATTTTTTATAATTTTATTACCTAATAGTTTAATTTTTAGCTATCAGTTAACAGTTTAAGTTATCATATAAGATATCCAATTAGTTATTTTAAATGTGATACGTTTGTGATCAGAGAATTCTGTATAACAAATATTAAAAATAGAAAAATTTCTTTAATATCATTTATAAAAAATTTTTGGTCGATCCACGAATTTTATCTTTTTAGTATTCTTTCTATTTGTATATGATATCATCATCAATTAATTTGCTTATCAGTTTTTTTATTTTTTTTGGGGCTAAAAACTTTATATATTTCTACACTTTTTTTTTTGTTAGTTTAGTTTTTCTCTACCCCGAGTTTCATATTTAGACCATAATTATGCCACCATAAACAATATTTTCAATTGAAAAGCCTTTTGGAAGAATGTTTAATATGTTTTATTTTAGTTTGGTTAATAAAATAGCAATAAATAATTTGATACTAATAAAATTCAAGGAATAAATTTAAATTGATAAAAATGTGCTTTTTTAAATTGGTATCTTTTAAGGGAATATAAGAAAAAGTAGAGTTTAGTAATTCTCTGATAAAAAAGCTTTTCCGAGTTCGTTAGAGTTTTGTGCAATAAATTCAAAGGCATTAAAAATACACATCATTACACATCGATAAACCTAATTGGATAAAAAATACAATTTGGTTTGACTCTTCCATGATTAAAAATTCTTCATTTTTTCTATTTGATATAATATTTTCTGTAATAAATTCAAATAGAATTCACAAACCCTTTTCATAGTTTGATAGATATAAATTGACAAAAAAAATACTTTTTTGTTGTTAGACAGTAGTATTAAATTGTATTTAATCTTACCTTCAAACATTAATATTTTTTTAGTATATTTTAGCTATCATTATTAATAATATTTGCTGTATATTAGGGCCATGAAACCTTATTCTTCCAATAACTGGCCCAGAATAGCTTATCAACATTTTTTATCTTAATTTCTTCCAGAAAAAAGAACTCTGATTTTATTTTTCTTTTCGGTTAAGTGAAAAATATTACTATTTTTTATCATTAGCTATCCCTTTGACGCTAAAAGTTGTGATATTGAAATTGTTCATTTTAGAGCGAGAGCTTTGGCTTGTCTGTTTTTTAGCTTTTTTTTCTTTTTTTTTTTTAGTATAAAAAATTAAATAATAAAGCGAGTCTCATTTTCACTTCAGCAGAAATGTTATTATTTATAGCATTTTTATTTTCTAGTAATTTTTTAGATCTGAAGACTCATTCATATCAGCAGTAGATTCTTATGAGGCCTAGCTAGGTTTAGTTATATTAGGCTGTGTAATTTTTTTCATAATAATGTTTTGCAGATTTTAAATCTTTGCAATTTTATTTTAATTATTTTTAATGCTACTAGTGTTTTTATGAAATTTAGAAAGAATTCTTAGAGTGGTACTTGAATATAAGACAGCGATCCATAATATCATCTCCAGAATCAAACCAGGTATCAGTATCTGCAAAGTTATTATCTTTGTTTTTTTCACAATTTTTTCAGCACTATTAATAAATTTAATTTTATTTTTAGAGAGTAACATATTTGAGCACTATTTTTGCAATACATTCAGTGTAGTAATTGATTCACCCGAATTTGTACTAGCGATTCCCGATTCTATACGAAATTTTCAACAATAATCAAGTCTTTAGAATTTTTGTTATTTTCAGGATTTATATTATTATTTACGCTATCCAATCTATTCCAGTTTGATATAGGTTCTTGGAATTTATTTTTTTTGATTTTGATACCCTTCTTTTTAATTTTAACTCGATTTTTTTTAATTCATCACATTGGTTTTTCGAATGATAATTTTTTTTTTACCAAACGTTAATAAATGTTGAGCTCGTTTCCAGAGCAATAAAACTTTAACTTCCATTATTTCTAATGAGTTTGGAATTTCGATATTGTTTTTAGTTTTTAGAATCATTTTAATACTCTTAGATGGGAATTTGTTTATATTCCTATATTTAAGATGCGATTATATCTAGAACTTATATTTTATAAAGCTCTTTTTACGCTTTTAGAGCAACTTCTCAAACGCTCAAGCCACTGTATGACGGTATCATATTTTTTTTTTTTTTTTTGAAATCATCAGAAGATTCTGTGACTTTCAAAAAATCAAAAAAAATTTCTTTATATTTTATTTCAATTTTTTTTTTTTGCTTTTTCATATAATTTTTGTCTATAAATTTTAACAAAAGAATTTAGCTTCGATTGTGGAATTCAAAGCACGTTTGAATTTTTCTAAATTAAATAAGCACTTTTTCAACTGAATCATTAATATCTTGGCTGATTTCTCGTATTGATAGCCCCAGCTTCAATGAGTTATCCACCTAAACATGCAATTTTTCTTTTTACAGGGCCGTTACCTGTCGTATTTTAAACAGTGTTACAAGGACGAATTCATTTTCGTTTTTTTTTAATATCTGGGGGTTCAGTTCTTGAGTTAATTATGTTATCCCAGCTTGGGCTTTGTTCCTAAAGAACAACGTTACTCGTCTCACCCATGCAATTTCTTTTCTTTTTTTTTGTTTTTTTCCATGTAATTTCTTTATTTTATTTTTTATGAAAAATTATAACTTTAATTTTAGCTGAATTTTATTGGCCGGTTTACTCTTTTTTTTCCTTCAAAAGGAATAGAAAGAAAAGATTTTTTTTTCATCATGGAAAATTTATCTATTCAATAATAAAAAGTACTAAAAGCTAATTATAAAAGTAAAAAAAATTATAAAAAATTATAAGAAATTCACCTGACCCCACTCCGCCGCTCTAGTGACCCCGTACGCACTGGGCATTTGTTCAATATACCTTTTATATAGCATTAAACTATTTTTAGTTTGGAATAGCTTGACAAATAGGGCCAAATAAATATAGTATAGTTATAAAATACCGAGAGTATTGGATTTCTTATTTTATATAGCAAATGAAAATATTAATGTGCGATAAGTGCGAATAAAAAAACTAAACTTTCTAATGGACATTTCTTGTGATTGGATTAGTTTAAAAAAACAACAGAATCGCAAAAAATAGGAAAAAGTGTATGTATCCAAAATTATTACAACTCTTTTTATGTGAGCCAATGGCTTAATTGTATCTATAAGAATGGCTTTCGCAATAATAATAATTAGGCCAATAAAATCCGAAATTTATGACTAGGTCAAATAGTTGAATAAAAGTTAATGATTATTGGAGAGGTTGCAATATTGTGGAGATATAACGAGCGCTAATTCGCTGAATTATTGCTCAGGAGTTGGATTAGAGGGAAAGAGCTGAACTTTCTTGGGCTTTATTTTTGGTTGCAACTGATATCAAACCTAAAACTATAACACAGAGACAAGTTAGAGACTGCTGCTAAGTTGATAATTTTTATCTCCTTTATCTTATTGCTTTATGTTAGAACCATTATAATCTAAATTATACATAGCTTTTAAATATATGCGATTCGCACTATGGAGGAAGAATACTACAGCTGGGAAGAATTAAGCAAAACTTTTGTTGTCGGCGTTCACTACACCCCAGCTTCAATCACCAGTCTAGCATTTGATGAAACCAAACCACTGTTTTGGGTTGGCGATTCTAAGGTTAATATAAACGATCAATTATTATATTACTGTTGGTAGATTTATCTTTTTTTAATTCGCATACTATGTCAGCTTCTTGGAACCTCGAAAAAAGTTTAAATGCAATAAATACACACTTTGTTTCTATCATGAAAAAATATGCCAAAATTCAATAATTTTTTATTGACAAATCTTGACCTTGAAAATATACTACTATTTTCCTCGCAATTCTTTTAGACCTTTGTTCAAATATTTTATATTAAGCCTTTAGTTAACGTATTAATTTTATTAAATTATACAACTGTTCTTAGGGTCGAGTTTCATCATATAGCTTAGTCGAAGACAGTTCAATTAGTCAATATAGCAGTTTTATGGTCTCAAATCATAGTATAAATAGCATTTTATCCGATAATCGTGGAACATGGATTCTTGCTGAAGATAAGCTAGAATGTAGAGACGCTGGAGGATTTTCGAAAATATCGCTAAGGTTCTAACTTTATCTATACATAATCATTTATCATTTTCTTAATTACCTATTGGAGAAAATTTAGTAAAAGGAGCTTTAAAAATCGCAAAATTTACGTGCCTATTAGAAAAAAATGACTACATTATTAATTTTAAAGTTATTTAAAAAAATTGCAAAAATAGAGCGAACAACACTGATATCTATGGTTGTATGGCAATCAACCATATAAATCAAAACGAAATCGTCGTTTCAAATTCAAATAGAAGTGCTAAAATCGTTAACATGGATCGAGGAACAGTGCAAAAAAATGTAACCGTTTCCTTTTATAGCTTATTTGAATTTATTTCTCTATCTTTTTTTTCCAATTCTTTCTTTTAACAGCAAATTGTTAATACCAGTCTATTTACTACACCCTAAATAATTCACTATAGTTTGACATTGAAAAAGAGGTTGTTGTAATGAGCTTTGACAAAAATTTAACTTTGGGCACAAGTACTGGGTTGGTTGTTATTAGAGACCCTAGAGCTAATTATAAAAGCGTTTTCTGGAACGAGGCTTATTCAGGCGGCATTTCAGATTTACGAGTTATCGGAAATAATCTAATTACTAGCGGATATTCTTTAAAGTTAGCATTCTTAATATATTTAAAAAAAATTAAAAATTAATTTTTAGTGTATAAATAACTAATTCATAATTACTTTTAATTTTACATCCAGTCAAGGAACGCTCGATAATGTAGACTGGGACTTGAGGCTGTTTGATATTCGTAAATTAGAACTTCCAGTCTGCCAATATGATACCGGAATCCCTGCATATCTATGCAGCTCAAATGGAAATGATACAAGGGTTTCTTGCTGCTACATTGATGGATTTTTGGAAGAATTAGATATATCTGCTGGCTTAATTTCAAAATCCCCCCTTTTCCAAGTAATTTATTTTTATTATTTACACTTTCATATAAAAACTTTCACACATATTTCATTTTTCATAGACTAATATTCCTGAAGGCTTTGTCCCAACTGCGTCATCAATACTAGAAAACTACAAATCTGCTATAGTTGGCGACTCAGGAGGTGTTTTGCACTTGTGGAAACCCATTGAATCAAAAACCCATGATGCTTTTATTGAAAAAGAGCCATTAGCCACAGTTCAAAACAAAGTTGAAAATCTTCACCCTGTAAGCATTGATGACGAATTTGTAAGGTTTTCTTTTATACACCCAAAACTAGATTTTTTAGAATCGCAATTAAATGACTTTACAAATCCATCAAAAAACATCGCTTGGGCTGAAAAAAACGCCCTTTTATCAGATAATCTTGGGCTTAATTGTGTTTACGATGTTGGTAAACCTGCTTGTTTAGTGACTGATGAAGAACGCGCTAAAATGGTTATGCATGGTTTTATAGGAACAGTTCCTAATTTCTCCAATAAAAAGCAAAATCAAGTTATAAAAAGCAAAGATTGGAGAGATAGTTTAGAAAAGTTAGAATCTAACAAAACTATGGATATCTTTATATCCAGCAACAAAAACCCATTCTATGATAGAAATAAAAACTTAAGCCATGGAAAATTATATAAGAGTTCAAGCCAAAATGTAACTTTTTTTTCTTTTAAAACTAGTATGTTAAATCGAAATTTTAAATTATTTAACTAACTTCCGCACCTTTTGTCACCTAATATCACAGGCAGATTACTTGTCCAAGACATCTTACGATAGCGGCCATTATGACAATAAAGATTCAATTTATGGAACATCAGATAAATCCTTTAAATATAGCCTTGATACAGTCCCAGACCATCTATCTCGAGTGGAGATCCAATACAGCCGTTTTGGAATAGAAGATTTCAATTTTAATCTCTATAATAAAACTAAATTTGGAGGACTAGAGTCAAACATTGTTAACAGCTACATGAATCCTCTTTTTCAAATTCTAAACTTTTCTCCAATTTTTAGCAAATTTGCCTCCGATCATTGTAGAAGCTATTGTGATAACAACGATTGTCTTTTGTGCAATCTTGGATTTCTGTTCTGTATGCTGGAAGATAGCCGCGGATCCAACTGTCAAGCTACCAATTTACTACGATATATCAGATATTTGCCTGAAGGTACCTTTTCTACTTATTTTACATGTTTAATTTGTTAAACATCATTTTTTTTATTCCAAAAAATTTTTTTGTTTGATCACTTAGCTGCTGGACTCGATATTTTGGAGCCTGAATCTCCGAAAGTTGATACACCATATTGCAGACTTATCCAAGCTGCACATCGTTTTATCCTAGAAAGAACAAACTCGCAAATCTTATCAAAATCTGTTGAAAATTCAAAGAAAAAACAAACAAGCACAAAACCATTAAAACCTATGTTTGGGATACCAATTGAAACCAGATATGTTTGTACTTGCGGCAGCGATGAAAGTCGGAATACCTATACATACGCTATTGAACTATCTCGAGGAATTAACAATTTATCAATAAATACACTATTGAATGGGGGGAATATTAAGCCTATTAGAAACACTAGTTCTGACTCACAGGTTGATTTTGTGAAATTAATCTACTCAAGCCTTTTTTATAGCGAGAGCCAGTCATTCTGTGTAGTGTGTAGGAAAAAAAGTAAAGTTGAAATTTTAAGATCTCTCAGTGAGCTCCCTGGAGAATATATAGCCATCAACTGCCCGATCCCGCCTCCTGCCCAAGCCCATACGTAAGCTTAACTCTATAATATATTTTTTATAAGTCTATGTTTTTAATTATAATTTTTAATTTTTGGCAAAATCTTTTACAGGAAAATGATAAACCCAGGCAAAAATAACCCCGCATTATGGTGGAAATCGAAATTTGGTGGCGTTGAAAACTGGCTGCCAAAAAACATTTCGTTCTCAAAAGACAGCAAAAATGTTTACTCGATAAGAGAGGGAATCTTTGAGAGCAGCGAAACGTCTAAAAACTATAAAATATACGTAATTAAGCATACTACAATTTATCTGAATATTAAAAATTATATATGCTTTTTACTTGATATTTATTTAACTCTTTATATTTTCAGGCAATATTATCCGAGATAAGAAGCTCACCCAGCTCAAGATCTCATCTAGTAGCGCATATATATGGTACAGTAAACTTTTCTTTAACGCTATAAATCTTTTTTTTTTTCTAATATCTGGCTTACATTACTATTTTTTTTTAATAACTTAGATAAAGAATCATCGTCTTGGTACTGTTTCAACGATTTTGTAGTTAAAAAAGTTTCTGAAGAAGAAGTGTTTAAATTCTGCGAATGGAGGGTACGCCTAAAAAATTTTATATCCATTAGCTGGAAAGCTAAAATTGAAATGTATAATATTTGAATCATGATTAAGTATATTTAAATTTTTTATTTTTTTTAAAAAAAAATAAAAAGGTTCCCAGTATAATCTATTATTCTTACCAAGCGCCTAAGAAAGGAGATGAGATAAAATCTGGTGGTACGCAAATGGATTTGGGAGTTCTTAAAGAGATATTCTCAGCAGATAGCAGCGGTAACTATACAAGAAGCACCGGCGATAAAGGTGTGCAAGGAGCAGGTAGGGGCGTAAAAGGCAAACATAGTGTGTCAAAAGCAGCCAGTTTCCACGATTCGCCAAAAAAGAGGAGTAAGAAAACGGCGGAGAAGAAGTATAAAGTGGTGGGATTAAGTGACAATGAATTGAGCCAGATCTTGGCGATGAAAGATCCGAAAGTTGCAGAATCGAAGAAGTTTGTTGTTGCTATTGATGCGGAGTTTGTAATGTTGGCAGACGAAGAGGCGGAGTTTCATAGTAGCGGGAAGATGTCAATGTACAGGCCTAGACTCTTGAGCTTAGCGAGGATAAGTCTAGTGAGAGGCGACGGGGAACTAAAAGGCGTTCCATTTATTGATGACTATATACTGACAACGCATCCAGTAGTCGACTACGTGTCTGAATTTTCAGGAATCCATGGTAAACTCTTCTTTTTATATATACAAATATAAATATATTTTTCCAGATGGTTTGGGCAAAGTTTTCAATAAATTTGAACAATGCAACTTATTATTCAAAAAAAAAAAAAAAAAAAAAGAGGGAGATTTGGATCCAGCCACGTCGCCCCATAATTTGGTTGCTTTTGATACTGTTTACAAGAAACTTCGGATTCTTGTTGATTGCGGGTGTTTGTTTGTGGGACATGGTCTATCGTCAGATTTCCGGATAATAAGTAATATATTTCTATACTTTTCCTTTTTTTTTTTTTTTTTTGATGATTAAAAGGTAGTTTAACTGGATTTATTTATTTTTACTTTTATTTTATTTTATCGTTTTTTTTCAAAAGATATATTTGTTCCGAGTGAACAAATAGCAAACACATCAGAACTGTTTAGATCCAAAACGATCAAACGGTAATTTATTATTAATATTTTTTTTTTTGAGTTGTTGGCATTTTATATAACACATGTCTAATATGTACATGGATAAATTATATTGTAGGATTGTGAACTTGAAGTTTTTGGCATGGTACTTTTTGAAGATAAATGTCCAAGTCGATGAGCACTGTAGTGTCGAAGATTCAATAACAGTAAGCTTTAGTATTTTACATAATTTTTATTTTTTTTTAGAGATAGTAATAAAACTGATGTTTATTTTTTTTTTTTGGGTATTATTTGATAATTTCTTTTTTTTATTTATTAGGCGATGAGGTTATATGACAAATACGTTGAGCTTGAGCGGAACGGGACTTTTGAGGAAGATCTAGAGATGATGTACGAGGCAGGGTTTATGTACAACTGGAAGCCGCCTACCGACTAATTATGTTGACTTGAGGGTTGACATTACCTATTACTTTTCTTTATACCATTCATCCATATTTTTTTTTTTTACTTTGAGGGAAGGGTGTGAAAAATAGTATATATTTATTAAATTTAATAAAAAATAAAGATAAAAAAAAATATTAAGATAAAAGAGGACAAGTTTTCGCAAATTAAATAATGACATTAATTTATTATTAGGAGGGGGGGAGGGGGTTATGAAAGATTAAGTTAGGAGGAGAGATATAAATATAAATTATTAGATATTTGAGGGAGATTAAGAGAGTGGGAGGAGGGTTAAGAGAGGATTAGAGGTAGAGGGCTGTTGAGAGGATGGTGGCGAGGAGGAGTAGAGAGGAGTTGATGATGAGGATTGATGATGAAGAGCTTTTAGATGAGGACTGGGAGGAAGATTCAGAGGTAGAGTTACTTGAGGAGGTAGTTGAGTTAGAAGAGGTATTGTTTGAGGCAGAGGAGAACTGTTGGAAGGGGAACTGGGAGGAGGATAGAAAAGTGGAAGTTTTTATTTTAGAGTTTTGGAAGATCCAGTCGCTGTAGAAGCCAGCGAATGTGTAGAAAGTGGCGGAAGAGGAGCTTTTGCAGTTATTTGTAGGGACGCTTGGATTATTGACGAAGGAGCCAATACCAATAAGGGCTTGAGAGGAGGAGGTAGTAAGGAAGGAGAAGCCGTCTAGGTTGCAAATATTTCCATTGTTGGAGGCGCAGAAGAGGCGGTCGCTAGAGTCTTTGAAAGGGGGGTATAGGGCAGAGCAGCTGTCCTTGGATAGAACACCGGCAGAACCAGTGTTGAGGCTTGTGTTATCAGCGGAAGTTTCAGGCAAGAGCTGGCCAACACCGACGAGTTGGGTGAGCTGGTCGTTTTCAGGGACGGTAGAGTAAATTTGGGCAGACTTGAAGTTTGTGTTGCCGGTGATTAGGAGGGCGATGTTATCCTAAGTAAAAGGTAAAAAATGAAAATTAGTAAATTAATAAATTAATGAATTAATAAGAGAAATAGAGGGGGATGTAACGAATAAAGGTTAATACGGATTTGGTTAGGGGATCATAATTTTCGTGGGGGACAATAGAGATGGGGCGGAAGAAGTTTGAGGCAGTCAAAGAGGAGAGGTTAGTTGAGTTCAAAGATGAGATATCTGATTGAGGGTTTGTTGAACCCAAGACGATTTGGTTGACGTTAAGAGGGGTTTTGACGTTAGAGTTTGTGACGCATTCAGCAGAGGTGAGGAAGACGGTTGGGGAGAGGGCTATAGCGACGCAAGAGGATAAAGTGTTATCGAAGGTTTTGACCTTGATGAACATGACTATAGAGTTGGTGTTTGGGGCAGTCTGGGCGTAAGCCAAAGCAGCGAAGGAAAGCGTTAGTAGATTTCGTAACATGATTGAAAGATTTGAATGTAATATGAATATTAGCTGGAGCGCAAGCGTATCTTTTAATGAAAGTAAGATTTAATAAAAAATGAAAAGAAAAGATAAGCGGAAAGGAAAGTTTTTAGGGTATATGGGAGAGTTATATAGAGGAGATTAGAGCCAGTATTCTAATGGATATTAAAAAAAATAAATTAGCTGAGCATTCAATTAAAGTTTTTTTTATCGGTTTATTATCAAGAAGACTCGGAGTATATTAATTTAAAGCTGCAATCACTGATTGGCGCATAGAGTCTTAAGGATAATAAACTGTTCAATGAGTATGCAGTAATAATGAGCATTTGAATCGAAGCGTAATGATTTGTCGATTCAGGTATCATATTACTAAACTCTGATTTATTATATCGAGACACAAATAAATGATTCGCCAATACCTTATTAGACTCTAAAATACACTCATTCTATTAGTTAGCGGGGTTAAGGTTTAATAGTATAGAATCCTGGTGGCCAACTAATTAGCGTAAATTAAGACAGTTGATTTTAATTGAGACGATTGGGTTAATGAAGGACCAATTATGATACCTGAGCTAGGAGCAGTCGATTTTATTTGTAGAGTATTTAATAATAGCATTTAATGCGCGAAAAGCGAGTCTTAATTTAGCTGATCTTTATATTAGGCCTTAATTTAGCTGCGTTTTATATTAGGTCTTAATTTAGCTCTTTTGAGGCTGCTGAGTATTTCTTATCTAAATGCTGAGATTATTGGCGCCTTATGAGAATGCAGAGATTTATATACCAATCGACGAACAGATCTCTATATATTTAACAAATATCGGAGTGAGGAATGAGGAATGAGGCTGTAAGCTATTGGCTTCAAATAGAGAGTTTAGACTTGGATTTTATCATTAATTACTGCTTCAATTGTTTAGATATTATTATAATTAACTCTAATTACTGTTTTAATTGTTTTATTTTTTTTATTGTTTAACTATTTTTAATGTTATTTTTAAGTGTATTGATAAACTAATATTTTGAAATTCATTCTTGCTAGATGGCTAGATTGGGACCATTACCACTTTTTTTTATTGTTGATTCTCTACTAGCATTAGCCGCTATTTTTAAGATCTATTTATTTTGAGCCCTAAATACTCGCATAATGCCTTGAAAATCCATTACTTGCAGCCTATAAAATTTCTAGTTAGATCCGAAAATTTTAGTTTTAAACTGCAAGTAAAAATTTAAAAATATAAAAAAAAAAAAGAAAAGCTCGATTATTTATTTTTTTACTCAGTAGTTCAGATTTGGTTTTACTAATAAAAAAAAATCAAAAACTACAAAAATAATCTATTTCACCATCGAATAATTACGGATTAGTAAATATATATTTTTATTTTTTTTTTGATGATGTGAAATATTTTAGCCTAGCAAATTCTTAATGTAGTCTAACCAACTGCCCTTATAGTTGCACAAGTCATAGTCCAGTTTCAACCTCTCAACTGCTTCGAAAGCCGCACTGCTTCGAACACCGCTACGGCAGTAAAAGATCACTTTTGTTCCGCTCAAAGGTTTCTTTATTCCAAATTGCTTCTCAAAGTCAATATCTGAGCTCGAAAAGGCCTGTTCGACACTACCAACTGGTATATTCACCGAGGTTGGGATCTTCCCCAAAAGAACTTCAGAAGGCTCGCGCACATCCACCAATAAATACTATTACATTTTAAAGAAAATAAAAATGAAAACCTCATTTATAAATATATATGTCATTACTATTATAACCGCTCCACAAATATCTATGCTTTCAAAATAATTAAAAACTATGTCTGCGGCAAAACTATTTTTCTAAATGATAGTATGAACAAAATTACACTTACATTTTCTGGCTGGATTCCGTGAATAATGTCCCTGATCTGAGGATATGTTAGCACCTTGTCGACTCCTGCATTCGCGGTGTAGCTCCTGAATGCTGCTCTAAACACATCTCTTCTAATAACCCCACTGCTCACTTTTAAAAAGTACATCCTTATACAAAAAATGTTATTTCGAACTGATTCTAATTCCTTACTAAAACAACTATATTTTTAAAAAACAATACTTCGAATTACTTCTATTTAAAAAAGCTATATCAATAAAAAATACTCTAAATTAAGAAATCTAAAGAAGCTTTTAAATATTATTCTTACTAATTCATCGCAACTCTTTAATAACATTTTACCCAATAATATCCATCGCTCTTCAACCTCTCTCATGTCGAATAATAATACTATTTCGCACCATCATTTTATTACCCAATAATACCATACTGTTCGCTTCATCATTTTATTATCCAATAATCACATTTATTTGGAAAATATTATATTCTGAAATTTATTGTCCACTGAAAATATTAAATCTGCATTTCTTCAATATTTTTTGCGATTTATTTGTCTATAAATCTTACCTATTGGGGACCCAAATAAAAAAATTTTTTTTTATAATATTACTGTTTGTGATCTCATCTGTTGTGCCAAATAACTCCTTCTCGACAACTTCTTTTCTTTAACCCATAAACGTATCAAAGAATATCGTTATTCTCTAAATATTAACTCTTTCAAAAAATGGACGACGATACAGGCCACGAAAACAAAAAAATCAAGCTTGATAACGACCCTCTTTTCAAAGAAATTGACGAGGACGTTCCCGTCACTGTTGTTGAAAGCATGTGCATGAACTGCCATGAAAACGGAACCACTAGAATTATGTTAACCAAAGTCCCCCACTTTAAAGAAATTATCGTCATGGCTTTTGAGTGTCCCCACTGCAACTTCAAAAACAACGAAGTCCAATCTGGCGAAGCCGTCAAGGAAAGAGGCCAGGAATGGTCCGTACAGGTAGTAGACAAATTCGATCTTGAACGCCAAATCGTTAGAAACGGCTCTGCCCTCCTCAAAATTCCTCAGCTACAGCTCGAACTTCCCCCCTCAAATCGCTCAAAGCTCACCACTATTGAAGGTCTACTTAACGATATCTCCGAGGATTTATCTACTAACCAAGAAAGTAGAAAAGCTCAAGCTATTGAATCATACAACGCCATTAACAATATCCTCGACAAAATCCAACTCTACTTATCCTCCTCTGAAAGTTTCACCTTGATTCTCGACGATCCTGCTGGTAACAGCTACATCGAATCCCTTACCCCTCCCACCTTAGACCCAAAACTCTCAAGCAGGTACTATAGAAGAACCACCGAAATGGATGTTGCTCTTGGCCTACAGAACTCTGCCTCTGCCGTATCCACTGACGATGCCCAAGCCCAAATTAACACTAATAACCAATCCCTCGATTTAGACGAAGTTGTTATATTTAACTCGTCTTGCTCAAGCTGCAATGCCCCAACCGATACTAGAATGAAACAAGTAGAAATTCCTCATTTTAAAAATGTCATTCTAATGTCAACTACTTGTGATATCTGCGGCTACAAATCAAACGAAATCAAGTCTGGCGGCGCCATTTCTGAACGTGGAACAAAGATCAGCCTCACCCTAACAACGCCCGAAGATTTATCTCGTGATATCCTCAAGTCTGAAACCTGCGGCCTAAACATCCCCGAAATCGATCTCCAGCTCACCTATGGAACTCTCGGCGGCCGCTTCACCACAATCGAAGGCCTCCTCCGCCAAGTCTACGACGAGCTCAACCGCGACACCCCCTTCACCGGCGACTCGTCGACCGAATCCAGACGTTCCAAGTTCGCATCCTTCTTAGCTAAACTCGAAGCTACCTTCACTGCTCAAAACTTCCCCGTCACTCTAATCCTCGATGACCCCGTCAGCAACTCGTACGTCCAAAACCTTTACGCCCCTGATGATGATCCTAACATGAAAATCGAAGTTTACGAACGCACATTTGACCAGAATGAAGATTTAGGCTTAAACGATATCAACGTCGACAATTACTCCTAACTAAATTTACCCCTTTCTTTATATTTATATACTTTCACACCTCGCCTTTCTACCCATTAAAAAATAATTATTTCTATATCCCCCTCCCCCTATCTCCAACGTACTATCATTCTAGCAGTATTAAATGCTTTGACTTTTTTTTATTTACTTTGTTATAAATTACATTATATGACTATGATTAAAATTTGAATTTACTATATCCAATTATATTAACTTGATACTAGTTCTATATTTAATACAAAATATATTATTCCTCACCCATTTTATCTTTTTTTTTTTTCCTCTGCAATACTAATAAGCCAACCATCTAAGCATATTGTTATGGCTTAACGCTTTATAGTCCCACTTTTTTTTTCTATACTTTTATAGTTCCAAATATTTTATCTCAGCTTTAAATCAATAATAACTATATCTGATTGGATAAATATGTATACACTTAAGCCATAACTATAAACAATGCCTGGCCAATTAGTTGGATGCGTTTATTTATTACATTTTTCAGCCTTTAATTATATGCTTTATCTTGTATTCTCTTAATATGTCTTATAAAAGAATTAAACAATAAGGCTACAACCATTAAAATAATATTAATTATTTATCTGCCGTTACTTCTATCCTATTGATTCCCTTCTTTATTCTTACTTAGAATTGACCTCTCTTTATCAAAAAAAAAAAAAAAAGTATCATTGCGCCCTCTCAACTAATCAAGAAAAATACTTTATCCGTAATATTATTTTGTTTATTTCTTCCGGCAGCTACTGCACAATAACAAACCTTTCGACACAATAGATAGCTAGTCTTTTAAGAAAGGCCTAAGAAATATAGTAGATGGAGACTCCAAATAGAAGCTACGAAGATCCTTCAATTTGGGATTTCGATGTCCCAAAGATTTACGATTTTGCAAACACCCCAGGAGCTGGAACTGACACCTGGTTTGGTAAATAATCAACATATTAAATCTATTGCTCATACCTTCTTTTTATTTATAATATCGAATTTTACCTCTTAAAAACTGCACATTTTTTTACACACTACTCATTAAATTTTTCATATCACCATCATCTCATCAAAGTAAAAATTTCTGAATAAATACTTAGATAAGAGAAAAGATACACCATACAAGAAGCGCACCGATCTCGATTCAGAAAGCGAGGAAGATAATACTAGCGTTGATATGAGTCCCGATTTGGATTTAAGAATAGAAAACTTTAACGATGAATGTGTGTTTTCGCCTATCGATACTAAAAATTCTAAGCAAGATCAAAGCCCAATTCCAGAAATATTTCGAAAAACCCCGCTTAAATCTGCATTTTATGATAAGAATGGAATCAACTTGCTTAACTCTCCACATAGCGCTAACTCTAGTTCCAACAAATCTGGAAAAAAGTCAATAAAATTCTCTCAAAACATCGATATAATCGCAAACTCTCCTCTCGCTACCCCTAATAAACCCGACTCTGATAGCGACTCAAGCTCTGTTGGAACTCTACTGGAACCCCAGCTTTCTAGTTTCAGCGTTCCCGTAATAAACAACTATCAAGAAAATATAGATATACATTCTTTAACAACCAATAATGAATTAGGAAATTTAGCACATTTGGAGAAATCTATTGCTCAAACTCATACAACCTACAATAATCCTACTCAAATTTCCGTACAACCCCCTACTTCAAACAATAAGTTTGCCAGTCCATTGAATCGCTTGAGAAAGCGACTCAGAATTGAACGCCATTCCCTAACACCGTTTAGCAGAGCAAAAAAGTCTCCCCTTCTCAAAAAAAAAGTTCTTTTTAGAACTAGCTCCCCTATTGATCCACTGAAACCAAACATCGTAAATAATATCCATTCTACAAGTAAATGGGAAATTAAAGATACTCCGAAAAAAAATGTTCTGAAATCTGCAATGAAAAAGACCGGGACCTATTCTCAAGATTTATCTCCAATAAACAAACCTAATTTCGAATTTGGAACTACTACACACAATTTGTCGACCTACGACACTTATGAAACTGGAAACCTAGTTCTTAAAAACGATTTGCCAATTTCGCCAGAAAATTCAAATACTTTTGACACATCAAATCTAAATATAAATTTCTCGGTCAAGAAATCATGTCTGAAATCCAACAGAAAGCTAAAAAGCTCGAAAAAGGTCGGTTTCAGCTCTAAATCTGAATTATTAGATAGCCAAAATATTTTGAAAACTCCATCAACAGTGGAAAGGGAGGCCTTTAACGACTTTTTAGAATTTGATTCTCTATCAAGCAGCTTACCATCTCCCAAACCTATCAAAAATAGCTTTGTTCAGCAACTCGTCACCTCCAAATCTCAGCAATTCCAAGAAGCTATAATCCCCACCACACAAATTCACAACCCAACTTTGAAAAGAAATATTGATACGATTGACAATATCACCAACAGCTCTACTGATATTAATGATAATAACCAACA
>LSSN01002638.1:0-21972 GCA_001970855.1 Smittium culicis | reverse complement strand
CCAATCCCCAAAGGGAGAGCAATCGGTGCTACCTTAGCCGCCAACGCCGGAGTATCATCAGATGATATAGTTTCTCACGCCTTTTGGTCGAACTATACAATCTTTGATACGTATTATCGACTCTCAAGAAATTCTTCGAATAACTTGACGGAGTCGATTTTAAATTTGGAGTAACTTAATATGTCTCCTCCTCTGAAGTATAATGTAATAATTAATCGAGCTCTTTAGAGCGAATATTAATTTATATTATACGAGGAGAGGAGACATATTAAGTCCCGCCCACCCAATACCCAATTACCTTTGCCGAAAGATGATAAGGATAACACTAACGTGTACTTTACATTCTATAGTATAAAAATTTTATTAGTTCATTTTATTTCACTTTATTTTTATTGGTTTGTAATTTTCGGTTTAGTATTATCCAATAAGATGGTAACACTTAATATGTCTCCTCTCCTCGTATAATATAAATTAATATTCGCTCTAAAGAGCTCGATTAATTATTACATTATTTTACGGAAAAAAAACAACTCTAATTTGCTTTACATTGCATTTTAAAATTAAATTCTCTTTATTTATGACCCTTTCAGTTTTATCCTTTTATGTGTTTTTTTATCAAATTGTGCTATGAATACCAAAAAATCCAAATTTTAATATTTGTGCATCACTAATATGCTTCATTATATTTTTGTTTATTTTTTTAAAGTGTTGTTAAATTTAAACTGACCATAGCTTCTTTTATATGTACTTAATGATCAAAGGAAATTAACTAATTTTAGCTTATTGTAGCAACTGCTATAGCAATAACTATTTTACCTTACAATAACTAAATAATAGTAGCTAATAATAACAATAATAACCCCATAAATGTTTGAACTAACAAGCATGGCTGTTTATATGTGCGATTACTAACGCTGCCTGCATGTTTGAAAGTACTTATAGAGAAACGCTATTAATAATATTTTATAGTCGATTGTTTATCAATTATTCCATCGCATGATAGGTTTGGCACATTTTAAATAATATCTAATCATAATAGCCAAGAAATGAACAGGAGATAATAACTAATGGAGTTAGTTTTATAATATATTCTATCTTATATAGTTTATTTAAAAAATTAGTTTTGATCCTCTCAAAAAAAAAACAAATAAAAATTATTTAAGCCCGATATTTTCCCAATATTTATATAAATCACCATCCAGCTTTTAACCAAAAAGATCAATAAAACAATCTAAATACTTTCAAACTGCTGGAAAATTTGTAGAATTATTATTTGAAAATGCGCTTATTTTTCTTTATTTCAGTATCACTAGCACTTTTTTCAATGGATGCTAATTCAGCTAGATATAATTCAGCTAAACCCAGGTCTCATGATAAAGCTTGTTTCCCAACATTTACAAAAAATGCTGGTCATATCAGTATTAGCCCAAACTATATTGATAAAAATATTGAGTACTTTCCAAAGAATGGTAAATGCACGAAAGGTTATCAATTGTTGCAAATTAGAACTATTTTTGATGATGTCAAAAATAATTTAAATGAATTTATATTTTATTCTTTGGAACTTGATCCTAAATTAAGCTCAGAATTACGAGTATCATCAACTGTAGATGCCCTATATAATTGTTATATGAGATTTGTTAATGATCATACATTTTCATATATAGATCCAATTTTTATACTTGAAGAATGCAGATTTTTTAAAGTAATGAATAAATTTGATATTAATAGCCATGATTTTACAAATTTATACTTGCAAAATTTGAAACAAATCGTAAAATCGAGCAATATTTCTGTTAATAAAGAGGCTTTCGAGTTGTTCAATCTGGAAGCAGGATATGTTAAAAATGTATTCGAAATAGTATATACTGAATTAAAAATTTTGAAAAAAGAAATTTCTGCTAATCAGGGTGCAGAATATTTCACCAATGATTTTATGGCCAAAAAGCTCCTAAAAATATTCAGATTTGTTAATGTGTTATCTAAATTAGAACTGAACTATGATAATTAGATACTAATCTCATAAAATTTATCTTTATACCTTGAATATGGTCAAGTAGATTCAATTATTATATTTCTTTTAGTTTAGTTACAAATATAAGCTATCAATATCTCTTTTCCAAAATACGTTACTACATATTCAAATTTCATAAATTAGCTTTTATTTATATCTTTTAATAAAACATCAATAAAATTATATATTATATTGTTTTGCATTCAATTTATCAAAAGCTGCCTTCTATTATGAAGATCGGAAAAACAGTTATGCAAAAAAAAAAAAAGATTGGCGATGCAAAATCTCTTTATTTCAAATTACAGTAAAACCTCTAAGATGGCAACAACTTGAGATATCAGACCACTAAGATAGCAAATTTATGAATTTTAAATCGAAAAAATGTTGATTTATTTTTTGAGTATAGCCCATTTTTATTAAATCGATTTTATAGGCTAATTATATTAAACTTGCAAATTTTAGTATATTTTATTTGTCAATTGGATAATTATATTTCAAATAATCTTATCTATTGTCAAGTGCACTTTAAGAAGGCAATTCGCAGTTCTGTTGTAGAAAGGCTGTGTAATGAGCCAAAATATAATTTCTAAGGTAGAAATGTAGTCGTAAAAATCAACTAAAACCTTTATTTTCTATTAAGGATTTAGGGATGAGTAAAGTCACACTTTCAATAAATTTAGGATTATTGAAAAAAAGTTTAGTAAGTTTTTTAACTTTTTCTTTCGCTTGGGTTTAACTAGAGTTTAGCAATTCAAATAAGAAGAAGGAAAAAAAATTAATATTAATAAAATTAAGGTCAGGAAGGCTGTATACGCTGCTTACAGCTTCTTGAGACGATCTGATGTGCTCCGCACTGGATACCATAACCGAATGGTCGGACACTTGGGAAATGGCTGTGAATGCCTCCAAGTGCGGGATAATGACTATAAGCGGGGAGTTGACTACTGATATGACCCTGCAGGGCCAAAAAGTCGACTCCACCGACCAGTACACCTACTTGGGCTATATTATGAATAGCAAGTGGGATGTATCTGGGACGATCAAAAACAACAAGAACAAGGTCAGGAAGGCTGTAAACGCTGCATACAGCTTCCTGAGACGGTCTGATGTGCTGACAACACTAAAAATAAAGTTCATCAATTCGGTACTGATGCCGATTGGATGTTACCGTGGGGAGACATTTGGCATGAGCGAAGCCAGATGCAAGCCCATACAGTCAGAAATCGACAAGGCGATCCGGATTGTTGCCAATGTCGGAAAATCAGCAGCCATTGAGCGCATCAGGGATGAACTGGGCATAAGCTCAGTGTTCATGCGCACCAGCACAGCCCGTGAGCGTGCTTGCCATAAGTGGCCGACCTCAAAAACATGGATCGCCGACCTCATCAAGGCTCCGATGAAGGCCCGGATGGCCACCTGGGTGACCGGGAGCGCCCGGTGGATCGAAAAATTCTGCTCTCAAGATTCAAACGGTCAAACTATAATGACTATATTCCACCGGAAACGACGAAATAGCCTGTCTGTCATCCATCGGTGGACAGTGGACCGGAAAATCGGCAAAAAAGGCAACTGGGTTGACCTTCAAGCAATGTATCCGGATCTGAAGCTGAGCCTTCAGGGCATTGGGAAAATGCGTATGGGCACATTCCGGACCGCCCAGCGCCTGTCGAACATGAAAATCGTCGACCAAAAATTCAAAAATTTTTGCCCCTGCTGCAACTTGTGTGTGCCTGAGACGGTGGACCACATACTTCTGAGCTGCAGCCGGTGGCGAAATCACCGATCATCGACGATCGGCCGGTTCATACCGAAGCCGATCCGCTCTGACGAAAAAAATTTGATTTCGAATTTCAACGAAGCTCGCTTGGGTTAGTTGAAAACTCTTGGGCGATGGGTTTGGTTGAATAAATATTTATTTATATTTTCAAGCACATTTTTTTAATTATGCTTAAAATATTATTTAGACAAAAAAAAAATTATAATTTACTCAATAGTTCCCTTTGTATCTGCCTCTAATAGATATTAATGAGCTAGAGCAGCGGAGGCGGGATGGTTGAAAGAATATTTCATTAATATTTTTTTTTCTTTTTAAATATTTATTATTATTTTTTTTACTTTTTACATATTTATTATTATTTATTATTCTTTTTTACCGCGATTAATGAACACAATGATAAAATAAAATCGAGGGCCGATTAAAAATAATTTTATAATTATTTTTAAAAAATATTTTGTACTCTTTTAAAAAATATTTTGTACTCTTTTAAAATTTGTTTATTATCTGAAGCAAAATGAATTTCGTAAAAAATAACGACTCATTTTTTCACTATTATTTTTTTATCATTTATTTTTTTTGCAGCTAGTGTGTATGCTGATGTTATTTAGATATATTATTTTGATAGTATTTTTATCAGTCTTTAACTATTTTTATAATACTTTTTATGTTTTTTTAATTTTTATTTATAAATTCTCTATGATATTTAAATATACAATTAATATAATCCACTCGAATATAAATCTTGAATTATAAATATTTTAATAAATGATATTAAATTTTTATTTTCAAAAAGATATTGATAGTATGGCAGTTTTAGCGTAAAATTTTTTAGAAATTATATTTAATTGGTTTAAAAATATGTTATGCAATAATGCTTATAATTTTGAGTAATTGATTCATTAATTGTTATTTAATTTAACTCAAATATTTCTAATTTATTCAATCTTAATATAAAATTTTATATTATTCTATTTGTATAGAACTTTTATTTTTTTTATCCTTTTGCAAAAGTGACTATAATAATTATTTATCGAAATATAATGACTAGTAAAGTTTGAAAAAACATATATTCCTACAATTTTTAAATATGAACATTATCACCTCAATTCATTATTATTTAATATCTATAACCTTTAAATTTATTTTTAACGTTTATTGAAATTATAAATTTAATTCTATTGCTTGCATTTAAATATTCTCTAGTCGTTTGTATTTCCTTATAATGTATATAAATATATTCGGTATTATTGTGTTACGATTATTTATTGAATGAATGCAGTTATTTAAAACCTAAATTTTTTTTTTACAAATAACAGAATAATATATAATCAAATCTTGATCAAGAAAAATTTTTTAAAGTTTTTTTTATGATAAATATTTAATTGTACTTTTTTTTTCATAATACTCTTAATATTTTTTAGATTGTTTTATAAAAATTAATTATTAAAAGTTTTAGTTTAATTATAAAAAATAATTGTATCAAAATTTATGGTCAAAATATATTCTCAAATTTATAACTTTTTTATTCTCAAAGTTTTAAATATTTTTTATAAGCTCAAATCAGCTAAATATATGTAATGAACTAACAATAAAATCTATTAGACATAAATGAATTAGAATAAATTATTAAAATTTTACATTTTATGATTAATAGCAATTATTTTCTTTTTTATTTTGAAAAGTTGGTAACTATACCAATTTTGTATATTATTTTGCTTAAATTCTATTACTTGATTTATAAATACTTTATACAAACCAATGGCTGTGTTATTGAAATTATTTACTATACATAATCAAATTCTATCTTATTTCTGAATTTATCAAGTAATTACCACCTTTTTTATTTCAGATATTGTCAAAAAAATTGATTTATTTGCGAATTTAACAAAAATTTTAAAAGTATGTTATTAAAAATATGAATTTATTTCTTGATTTAGTCAAATTTTTCTTGTTCTCTAGTAGATTTTTTATAACCGTTCTGATGTATTCGATGGCTATTTTTTATTGAATATTTATTATCGTATTTACATTCTGATAATGTATTTATTTCATATTTGAACTCTTTAAATTTGATCGAGGGTTTTTATTCTGATAATTTCTTTCTTTATATGTGAAGTTTGGCGTTTTTTTTCCCCACCAAATAATTAAATTTTCCTATTATTATCATGGATCATATTATATTAAATTTACTTTAAATTTTATTCGATGTTATAAATTTATTTATCTTTTTTACTGCGAAATCGCCCTTCCTCTATCACACACTAGTTTATAGAATTCAGAATTTTTTACTCGCGATTTTTTTAATAGAAATTTATCATTATATATATTTTTATCGTTATTTAGCGAATTCAAAATATTATTTATGCATATTGGATAACTAGAAAATTTCATACCATGAGTATTTGTTTGTTATATTATCGATGATTACGTTTAAACCGTGACTACTACTTTATTTTAAATCCTAATTATAGTTATTTTTAAATAAATTCTTCAAAATTTTATAAGGGTTTAAATGCTTGTTTTTATCTATAACAAGAAAATATAGTTACAAATATTGATACTTTGTTAATTTTATCACACTTATTAATAATTTAAATGAACCTTTGAGTAAAGGCTCTATAAATCCAATTATATAAGAGTCACATTTTTATGAATTTTACTCGCTACAGTTTATAACATTCTGTGATTCAGACGTTTTTACTATTAAATATTTTAATTAATACATCTAGAGTTATTATCCTGTATAAAATTTGGGTTTGTATAAGTAATAAGTTTAGTCAATGATTTTCTATTTGCTTTTTATCTTATAGAATAACATTTCTATTAAATATATCTGAAATAAAAAGATGGATAAAATGTAATTTTTGACAATCGTATCTGGATGTAAGAGTTTGTTCTTTTAATCATGAGCTTCCTAACAGTTACGGGACTTGCAATTAAAATCGTTAGTCAATGAGCCCAACGCAAGTCATGAAATTAAATTCAAATGCTAAATAAAAATATACTTGACAACTAAGTTAGTTTAAATTTTGGAATATTTATAAAAAAAATCCTACCTTATAAGGAAAAATACGTATTTAATTTCGTACACATACATATACTAGTCTCTTTATTAGTTTTATTTTGAAATCAATGGTTTTAGTATTGTGTATTTATTAGCACCCCTAAATAAAAATAAAAATAAAAATTAATTCCAGCCTTTACACAAACATATCTTAATATTTTAGCCTAATCGAAGAAAACTTAATTTATATTTTTGTGAAAATAAACTTGATTAAATTAAAAAAATAAAATTAATATGTGTCTCTGAAGATTTATAATAATTAAAATATAAAGTAATAGTATTAATAAAACTAATAATATTCAATAATTATTTACTCTAGCAAATATATATCATTATTTTTTACTGTTTTTTTTGTTTCTATAAGATATTTTCTGTCTTATCACTATTATTTGGTCCTAAACATTAAATATTTTATTCGTGGAAATTTGATTTATCCCTTTCTTTTCTTCCAATGAGTAATTAAAAATATGATAGTTTATAATATGAAATGATAGATACGAAAAATTCATTGTAAAATACTATGGTTTGGATATCGCCACTTTAGCTCTATCCTCAGCTCAAAATTTATTAACAATTTTAGTAATTTCTATCAATTATATCTATAGTTTCTGTTTAGATTTTCTATATAATTATAATGGAATTTTATGTAATTTTGTGCTGTATTCATAATTCTTTATTTATAAATATTATTAATTAATAAAGAAAAGCGATATTCATCTATTAACCGCTGAAATTGTTATTATTGAGTTATGTCATTTCATTAAAAATAATAGATATTATCATTTAATTAAAAAAAACTAATTTAGAGCTGGGTAAAAGTGTAGAAAATTGAACATGTTGATTATTTTTGGTGATTATTCACTTTTATATTCCTAAACTTTGCTGAAATTGATGTTAAAGTTGCTCAAAAAAAATTTGGTGTGATATTTTAAAGTACAAGAAAAATTATTGAAATGAAGTGAAAATCGTAGTACCAGTAATGTTATTCAAATTGAGAGTCATTAACCGATGTAATATCTACACATTTCAATTTAAACATAATTTGCCTTGGAGTTTATTTTGCGAAGAGATTTCATTTTTGGAGTGAATCTCAAAAAGCCAAGAAAATAATAAATGTAAGTTAAAAACATAAGCTTTCGTATAGAAAAAAGGGATGTCTATTTCGAGTTATAAACTTATTTACAAATATGACATCTAAAATTAAAATACTTTTTCTCGATAGTTGATAAGAATGGAGTGATGCAACTTAAGTGAAATCCGTGACCACAAGCGAAAATTATACATTTATCAATAAGTTGGCCGAGTTCATTACTAGCTATTTTGCAATAACTATTTTTGCCAAAATTCTTATGATTACCAAATGCCGGGTCATTAATGCGTCTAAGCTCATAGTCCTGAGCTTTAACGCTCTTCCAAATGTTTTTCTCGCTATTAATTAATTTTGGACTAGTGTTGCTAACAAGCTTATGAAGGCTTTTTGAAGAATAGAATATTTTTGATACTGATGATAGATTCTTTAACGCATCATATTTACGGCTATCAATAAATAAAGAATTGTAACATGCATTGCACTGGCAAACTGTATCTGATTTACGTATGCGTGGTCGAGATTTCAGAAATATTTCCTGGGATAATTCGTCATTATAATTTTGATTTGAAGATTTTTGTAAAGTGCCTGAAAAATTCGTAGAATATGTAAATCTTTGGGCCTTCCTTGTATTGATAACAGTAGAAAGTCGAAAGCCTCGCTTCGACAAAACATATCTCTTTCCAACAAGATTGTATATATCCGAGTTTAATATCTTACTTATAATGGAAAGTAAAATTTTCTTTTTTTGAATGGTAGTGGAGATGGATGATGATAAAAACTGAGTTAAAAATACCAAAGAGGTCAAACTCAGAGAGGGTTTCGATTTTACAATGTAATCTACCGATTTCAAAGTTTCGTTGGTATCAACATTATTATCAAAAGAAAATATGCTGTTTAAAAAGTCATAATTTAAAAAGCGGAATTGCGAATTTAAAGAACACTGGACAAAAGAGTCGACGAGTTTCATAGCGCCTTCACATAATATCTTTATTAAAGGGTTTGATGAGCTGTAAATTCCTTCAAAAGATATTATTTCCAAGTCTTGTGAATCACCGTTTTCATTTAACACGCCTATACCATCGATACCAAATGTGATTGAAAATATTAATTTTATGTAGCAAAAAATAGATTTTAACCATAAGTTTCTAACTTTGTTATTAATTTCAACTTTGGCATCAGTGCCTGAATCATTGTCCTTGTTAGCGATTTCTGAGCTATTATCAACTTGTAAAAAGTACAATGAAGCAGATCTACAGATATATAAGCATCCATTGTTTATAGATAGTAGTTTTAACATTCGTGATTTTGATAACTTATTGTTAGTTGGCTTGAAAAGACCAACGTCATCACTTGTAGTGGTACAGGAACTCTGGATAATATTAGAAGAGTTGGTTAACAAAGCGAATTTATACGGGTCTGTTGATAAATCGTCTTTTAGATCATCTGTTAAATTAGAGGAAACGTCAATCTTGTCGCTAGATAAAATATGGGGTAACGGTTGAATCTTTTCGCGTGAATAGTGCTCGAGTTCATTTAAATAAACGCTAAGAGCATTCTCGTAATCATTTTGTTCAAGGTAAATCCAAGCAACTGCGCTAGACGCATTTAAGTCTTTGCATATTTGCTTTACGCGGTCAATATGTATTATTTGGGTATGATTTGAGCTTTGAACAGAGTAATGAGCTTTTAAAAATGTCAAAATAAGATTTTCAGATTCAATGTTATCATTACACGAAAATTCAACAAGTAAAGTTATATATCGCTCAAAAAAAGTAGATTTCTGGGACCCATCAATTAAGTCAACGCCTGCAAGTGACCCATTCGAGTTTAGAGTGAACTTGATATTTTTATATTCAAATACAGATTTTAAATTGGTAGCTAAAAATTGACCAGATTCCAATGGAATATCGTCTATATATTTATTGGAGCTATGGAATTTAACTTTTAGTTTATCAGGAGCAGTGTTCAGATTACTTTGCATAAAATATTCAAAGTCAAAAAGCAATTGTAAATACTTAAATTCAAGGTCATGATTTTCAGAATGATTTCGAAGTGAAATTAGAATATCAGAATGGTTTAGACCTTCTATAACTTGATCCTCAACAAATGAAGCTAATTCAACAGTACTAATAGATGCTAGCTTAGAAGAATTTTTGATAAAAGATGCTGATAGCGCCTTGATCTGATTAGATGAATATCTTTGTTTATCATTTTTTAAAATGGATCTAAACTCGTTAAATATTGATGAAGAGCGACTAAAATTTGGATCATTTAAGAAAGAGTCAAGTAATAAATCTAACTGTCCGGTAGAATTATATAAGGTTCCCAACACTCGATAAAAGCCGGAATGGATGGCATAGTCAATTAGTAAGTTAACATCAGGAAAAGGCGAGCAGATTTTAAGAAGTTGCTCAAGGGCTGATTCGCATTCAACTTTAGTTATATCTGTTTTAGTGATAAAAATAATTTCAGCAAGGTACATAGCAGCTCCATCAGGAAAATAAACAAGAGGGTAGCTAGATGAGTAAGTTTGAGCCAAGAAGGTAGAAATTAGAGAAATTCTTTCCAAGCCCAAATTAAAAAACTTGTAAGAAATTGCCGGAGATTTAGAATTTGCATTTAAAGGTTTAATTCGATCATAGTGCAACTGAGTTATCATTAAAAGCGAGTCGCAAATGGCTTGAATAGCTTGTTTTGATTTTTTAGCACCTTGATATGTATTGGGAGATCTTGAGTTGTGTGATGATTTACGATTGTTACTTTCGTACAAAGATATAACGATACTTTTAGAAAAAGAGTTATTTATAAATTTTTTTAAAATAGAGAGAGTTTCTTTTGTGGAAATAGTCAGTAGAACTTCAATATATTTAAAATTCGAATTTCTAAAGATTTCGTCATTTGAGTCAGAGTTTGAATTTGAATTTAAGTAAATAGATTTTTTATCAAATTGAGAGTTGAAAGAGTTTCCTAATTCATAGACAGTTTTGGTAGTAGAAGGGTCTTTTGAATAAAAAACTGAGTTAATACTTGATAAACTTTGTGGTTGGATAGATGGGGTTGTGAGAAGCGAAATTACAGAGCTAGCTATCAGCACGGCAGTTGAAGTGGGAGTAATAGGGACTCCAAGAGGGTAAGACAAGCCACAAAGGGTATTTTCAAGAACCGAGAATAAAACGGAGGATTCGTATGAGAGGACATTATGTGAGGAGGTCCAGTTATCATCACACAAGATATTTGGAGAGTTTTGTAATGAAAATTCAGAGATAAACGAGCTTAAATGAGAAAACATATCAATCAAAGGTTTTACGGGGTCACGAAGTATGTCAATCCAAATTCTAAAAAGAGCCTTCCACATTTTCCACATAGTACAAGTGGAGAGAAGCCCGTCGATATCAATATCCATTGCACCAAGGACAGGGTTGAGGTTGATATAAAGCAAGCATTCTTCTAGCTTTTGGCGCTTTATGTGATCTTCGGAATAGCTTTTTACTAAAGCTTGAAGGACAATTGGAGATACAGAGCTTATTATTCCGTTCTCAATAAAAGGCTCTAAAACTTCCAAAAAGATAAGTTCGGCATTTGGGAATGTAGAGACTTGCTCAAAAGTGTCGTTTAGTAGGAAATTTAGTTGGTTAGTAGCTATACATGCT
Source organism: Smittium culicis (assembly GCA_001970855.1). Classification (NCBI taxonomy): domain Eukaryota; kingdom Fungi; phylum Kickxellomycota; class Harpellomycetes; order Harpellales; family Legeriomycetaceae; genus Smittium; species Smittium culicis. The sequence goes on along the minus strand of LSSN01002638.1, from coordinate 10,377 downwards.
TCTACACAAACGACTAACAGAGACTTTAAAACGCTATCTATATTTTGGACATTGTAAATGTCTAAGAGCCGAGATTTGGACTGGATTGTGTTGATATTTATTGAATTGCTGAGTTCTGCGTACTTTGCAGAAAAAACGAATTTTAAAGAGGCTTGAACTAAACTAGCAAGTTTAGGACCAATTAAAGAATGTCTTTGAATATCGGGATTATAAAGTGAGTTGTTATCATCAGATAGATTATCAAACGATATTGGGGGGCTAAATAGCTGAAGGTCATGGAGGTTGTGAGGTAATCCTAAAACTATTTGGCCAGAGTCACCTTTATACAGACCATTGCAGAGGGCAATTGCTTCAACAAATCTACCTTCGTTCATGAGCCAAACAATTCTATCAGTCCATGGTTTTAGGGAAAAAGAGTAAATAGAATCAGAAGTTAAAAGATAAAATTTTTGATTTCGCTTGATTACAGAGTAACGAAGTGAGCCCTTTAAGCTTAATCCAAGTCGAATAGCGATCCACGGTTGTGATAGAATAGAGATTGAAGATAATGAGAATATTTTAGTTTCGATTCGAGAGCAATAATCAACGGCATATACAGAATTATCGGTAGTAATTATGGAAAAGATCTATATAATAGATAATTATAATAAAGAAAAAGAAAGGGAAAATAAAGACAAAGGTTAAGTAAGTGCAAGAAGATGGGTGAAAAAATACCGTTGAATCGATCCAATTAATTGAAGCGACTTCTGAAGGAGCAGACCAGTTAAAGAAATTGACGAGGTTAATCTGGAAGTTTCCGTTTTCCAAGGGGAGATTCTTAAGATAGTACAAGGAAATAGAGGAGCCATTTGCAAAAGCAAGAATAGAGAGAAAGTTTAAATCTAGATATGGATAGTTATATAAAAGATAATTGAGTATATGAATAAGGTATAGAGAGGGAATAGATAAAGGGAGTAAAAAGAGGAAGATTACTATTTGAAGAGTTTGCAGGTAGCCAAGAGATAGAGCCAGTGGCAGAGTTTGAATTTGAGATTGAATTTGGATAAGAATTTGAAGAGTATTTAGCAGAGTATCTTTTTTGAAAGAGTAAGGAGGGGCTGGGTTTTGTTTGGTAAAGTAAAAGCCTGTCATTTAATAAGAGAGAAACGATTCCAAGCTCGTTAATTTTAGGGGTAGATAAAGAGTAGGGAAGCGGTTCGATTTCTAGTAAAAAAGAGAGAGAATTATCTAGAGGGGGAGGAGGGTCATATAAGATGTAAGATTTTAGTTTTGAGAAAACAACGGTATCGATGATTTGGTGGTGAATTACACGGCCGGAGGGATCACCAGATATGAAACGATGTCTGCTAATTCCAATAAAAGAGAGAAGAGATATTGGGGAGTCGAATAAATGAGCGTTTTGGGTAGAGGGGAGGGAGAGACAGGGTTTAATTATGGCTTCTATTTTAGCGGCTTCCCAGGACCAAACAACGATGTAGCCTTGAGAATAACCAGCTAAGAGCCTTGAGTTATCAGCGCTAAAGACTAAAGAGGTAACTAAACCAAAGTAGGGGCATTGTTTTCCGAGGACGACTTTAACGGTGGGGGAGAAGTCTAAAACGTATACGAAGCCTAAATTGGAGCCAATAGCCAAATGAGAGCCAAGAGCAAAACAGAGGGGTTTACCGACTTTGTTAGTAAATTTGGGATTTGATATTAAGTAAGAAATCTTTGAATTTTTTTGAAAAGTGACGAATTCATGGTCTAAATTGGGGTAGTGGTTGAAGTCTATTGAGTTAGAAGAGGGCAAGTTGAGGTCGGGTGTTTTGGGTAATATTTTAGGCGGGGCAGAATTAGGAGTTAAGGAGGAATGTGGAATAGAAGGTGAATCGTATGGGGTTGTATTTATATTTTGCTTATTTGTAGAGGAAAAAGAGTTTATGGAGGAATTGGAGTTAGAGGCAGAAGTAAGGTGAGCTATATTAATTGGAAGAGTTGAATTGGGGGTATCATCTAAAGAGATTTTGGGAGTGGTAATTGTAGAAGAGGGAGGGGAGTTTTCAGACATTTTAGGTGCGATGAAGAGAGTTAAAGACAGAAGGATTAGAGTTAACTATTATTAAGAGTTTAAAGGTTTATTCGAGCTTAGGTTTTTTTTTCGTTGAGATATTTCAGTGGCCAATAGAGTAAGGCATAACATATACATAGCTGCCTATAGGCTATTGGCAGTAGAAGGCTAGGGTTATAGGTAAAATGCTACATGGAAATCCCAAGCAAAGAAGTGGAGGCCCAATTTCTACACCAGAATTCACGTCATAGCCCAATTGCATCAGCATACTGGGCCCTAACAGTACACTAGGCTGCATCAGTATAGTTCTATTGACAGAATAGCCCATTTGAATCAGTGTAGCTATCTAGCCAGAATAGCCCATTTGAATCAGTGTAGCTATCTAGACAGAATAGCCCACTAGACAGTGTAGCACATTTGGAGGTTTAGTTGGGGGTAATTAATACAGGCTATTTAAATTGGCTGGACGTTGCAGCTGTTCTTTTTGTAAAAGCAAGTACGAAATTAGCAACTATACTCTAATCCAAGCTGTTAGCAAAAACGCTTTATATTAGGCTGATTGGGCAGAGCGATATTTAATCCAATCAACCAATCATACATTTCCATACTCATTTTCTCCACTATTCATATTATTGCCTAATTTATTGCTAACGGCTATTGGTGCTGTTTTAGATCAGTGTCTACTGTAGCCTCTGGCCATTCGATACTCTAGTCTCAGTCAATACTATTGGGCTGCATAAACTAGTCAACTTCAATATACATCCAATTATGCGTCATTACCATCACTTCCTCATATGATTATTGGATTCATTCATTCCCCTAATTATTACCACTGCAGAATCATTAGTCTCTATACACAAGATTCATTGGCCCAAAATTGGTGCTATTAATCGGTATCTTACGGCTACTGGATAAAGTGATATTCTCTGTATGCGTAAGAACAGCTATTGGTTAGATCGGCTGACATCGTTTTAGATTAGCCAAAAACGTCAAGTTGTCGCAAAACAAAAATTAAACCTAAAAAAAAAAAATTGACATCTAATTACTCCTCAAATCTCATAATAAATAAAAAGCTGTCATTAAATTACTCCTCATTAAGCACAATAAATAATCTGACCCCAAAATAAGAAAAAATCGAGTTTTTTTCAAATCTAAAATCGTTTTTTTCCGAAAATTATTTAAATAGCCTCTCTTCTCTAATTGTACTTAGAATTTTCCAATTTCCGCTTTCTTATTCTATTCTCATTATCTTATTTTTCACTTACTATTCATTTTACCCTAATGTCCTCCCAAGATACTAGCCTTGAATGGCCTGCCGACAAAGTTCGCTCTACCTTCATTGATTTCTTCTGCTCTAAAAACCATGTAAATCATCTCTCTTCTTCCGTCGTTCCTCACGAAGATCCCACTCTCCTCTTTGCCAACGCTGGAATGAACCAGGTATATACCATCTATCCATTATTTTATCCCTCAATACTCATTTAGTTTTAGTTTGCTCCCCCCCCACCCCTATCAGCCATTCCTATCTAAAAACCCAGTATCAATTCCAACTACTAATCCCTCAACCTTACCTAAATTCTAATTTTAGTTCAAACCCATCTTTTTGGGAACCGTTGATCCAAATTCTGATATGTCCAAGTTAAAAAGAGCCACCAATACCCAAAAATGCATCCGCGCTGGTACTAAACTTCCCTCTCCCTCCTCACCTCCTCTCTTCACCTCCCTAACCAATTTTACTCCTTTTCTTAATAATAGGTGGTAAGCACAACGATCTCGATGATGTTGGAAAAGACGTCTACCATCACACCTTTTTCGAAATGCTTGGAAATTGGTCCTTTGGTGATTACTTTAAAAAGGATGCCATCTCCTTCGCATGGGAACTATTAACAAAGGTTTATCGCCTCTCTGAAGACAGACTATACGTCACTTATTTCGGTGGTGATCCCTCTCAAAATTTGCCTGAAGACATCGAAGCTAAACAACTCTGGATTGATATCGGTGTTCCTGAATCTCGCATCCTTCCTTTCGGAACTAAAGATAACTTCTGGGAAATGGGTGAAGTAGGCCCCTGTGGCCCTTGCAGCGAAATTCACTATGACCGTATCGGCAACAGAAACGCTGCTCATCTAGTAAACCTCGATGACCCTGACGTACTCGAAATCTGGAACCTGGTTTTTATGCAATACAACCGTGAAAGCCAAACTGAACTAAAACCTTTGCCAAATTCCCACATTGATACCGGAATGGGTTTTGAACGCCTCGTCAGCGTTTTGCAAAACAAATCTTCTAATTATGACACTGACGTTTTCGTCCCCATCTTTAATGCCATTCAAGAAAAGTCTGGTGTCAGAGAATATACCGGAAAGGTCGGCCCTGAAGACGTTGACGGAATTGACATGGCTTACCGTGTAATCGCTGACCACGTAAGAACTTTGCTATTCGCCATCACTGACGGCGCTGTTCCCTCTAACGAAGGCCGTGGCTACGTCGTTCGCCGTATCCTCAGAAGAGGCGCTCGTTACGCTAGAAAAAAAATGCAAGTCGAACTAGGTAACTTTTTCCCAAGCCTTTTGGATGTCGTTGTCCAACAAATGAGCCCAACTTTCCCCGAAATCCTGAAAAAAGTCGACTTTATAAAACAAACCCTTCAAAGCGAGGAAATCTCTTTTGCCCGCACTCTCGACAGAGGTGAAAAACTCTTTGATGCTACCTTAAACAAAATGAGAGCCTCCGGTCAAACTACCGTCCCAGGCGCTGAAGTTTGGAAACTCTATGATACCTTTGGTTTTCCTGTTGATTTGACCAGAGTCATGGCTGACGAAAACAGCGTTTTTATCGATGAAGCTGAGTTTGAAGCTGAAAAAAATAAAAGCAAAGAGCTCTCTAAAAAAAAGAAAGGAAATGATTCCTCCTCTGAAACTGTCCTCCTTGACGTACATACCATTTCCCACCTAGAAACTTCTCTGAAAATTCAAAAAACTAACGACTCTTTCAAGTTTTCGAAATCTGATATCACCTCTTCCATATTATCTATTTACTCAAATAAAGAATTTGTCCAATCCCAAGAATCTAGCTCTGATGGATCTGCTAACGCTGGTCAGTTGTTTGGTATCTTGTTAGACAAAACTAACTTTTACGCTGAAGCTGGTGGCCAAGAATGGGATACCGGTTATTTGCTCTCTCAAAGCCAGGATTCTCAATTCGTCGTTACTCAAGTAAAAAACTATGGTGGCTATGTCCTACACGTTGGCTACCTCAAAAACGGTTCTCTAAGCGTGGGCGAATCCGTTTTGTGCTGCTACGACCAAGACAGAAGACGCTCTCTTTGCTCAAATCACACTTCAACACATATCCTAAACCATTCTTTGCGAAATGTGCTAGTTTCTGACGAACTAGATCAAAGAGGTTCTTTGGTTGCTTCCGATAAATTAAGATTCGATTTTAGCTTCAATGGTCAAATTTCCGCCGATCAAATTAAAGAAATTGAATTAAAATGTAAAAAAGTTATCGATGACGATTTAGAAGTTTTCAGCTCTGATGTTCCTCTCCAAAACTCAAAAGAAATTAACGGTCTTCGTGCCGTATTTGGTGAAACTTATCCAAACCCTGTTCGTGTTGTCAGTATTGGCAAAAGCGTTGAAGAACTTGTTAATGATCCCCACAACGAATCATGGATTAATTATTCCATTGAACTTTGCGGTGGAACCCATGTTAAAAGCACTAAAGAAATTTCTGACTTTATTATTACCGAAGAAGCAAGTATTTCTAAGGGTATAAGAAGAATTGTCGCTGTAACTGGCCCAGAATCAGAACAAGTTTTGAACTCTTACAACATTGCTAAACAAATGGTTGATAAACTTTCTACCTTATCTGGATCCCAATTGGAATCTGAAATCAAAGTAGTTGGGAAATTCTTAGATAACGTAAACGCAGGTGTTTATAATAAACACGTTCTACGCACTAAATTTAACCAAATTAGATCCGACTTTATTGAAGCTGACAAAGCTGCTAAAGCTCTAGCCACTAAATTTGCAATTGATCAGGTCAATTTCGCTATAGAATCAAACCCTGACGCCAAGTACCACGTAATTAATCTCCAGTTCGATAATTCTTTAATCAGCAATAGCGGTAAAGCGCTTTCAAATGCTATTGCTCATGTTAAATCCTTGAACTCAAAGGCTGTTTACTTGATTTCTCCTGACGCTACTCTTGGAAAAGTTGCCCACTTATGCTACGTTCCAAAAAATTTAATCGATTCAGGCCTCAACGCCAAACAATGGGCTGAATCAGTTTCTAGCGTTATTGGTGGTAAATGCGGTGGGAAAAACGAATCGGCTCAAGGAAGCGGAACCAATGTAGAGAGTGTATCTGATGCTGAACGTATTGCAAACGATTTTGCTAAATTAAACATTAAATAATCAATTTTTATTTTACTTTTCTAATTTTATCTTGATATATAATAAACTCCCATACCTATTTCATCTTTCAATTATTATACTTTCCCCATTCCTTTTTTTTTTACCAAAACACTATTTAATAAAATTGTAGCCTTACAATTATTCCATTTTCTCAAAGTTGTGCAAAACTAAATATATTATTAGGATTAGGCATTAGAAACTGTATGTAGGTATTTGCAGAAATAGTCTAAATTTTGTCTTCAAATTTCATAAATAGTCAAGTTTTAAGCGCACAATCGTAAAAATAGACAAAAATAAACATTTTCAGTCAATAAAAACCAAGTTAAAATAGTAAAACTTTTTATTATGGGTTTTAACCCTTTTCCGTCCAACACTCTTAAAAAAATCGAATTTATTGGTTCGTTTATGATTTAAAAGAAAATCTATTTTATTAGTTGTTAATTTACAATATACCAATATTTCTTAAAGACTCGGAATTGAAGTATTTTAATTGAGAATTGTTGGCTATATTTGGTGGGTCAAGAATAGTCTACCGCCCGCGAAAGGGTTAAATAGATAATTTAGAGTGCTTGTGAAATTCCCAATGAATTTTTCTTTTTAATAAGTTAAAATCCTCTCTCTCTCACTTAAGAATTTTTTCTTTTCAAACGTGCCAATAAGATCGCAGAGAATTATTAATAAATTTTAATACTCTTTTAGTTTACACTTTTATTTTTTTAAGCTTTTTTATAATATAAAGGATCTTTAAACTATCAAACCTCAAGTCTACCGACTTCAATATTGTAATCGTATATTTTTTAGCTCGTCAAGAGCTACTTTATGGTGAAAGTACGAAAAATATAGTCAAATTTTAAGTAAAGTTAGTAAAGTTAAGTGCTCAAATCAAGAGTACGATTAAATACTCCAAAACAGACCTGTTTCAATTCAAATCTGAAGACATCTTTGGATACAAAAGAAACCTTACGGTCAGGAGTAAACGTTAAGTAGAAAATATATACACTAAAAAAAAAAAAATTTTTTTTTGCCACGATCAAGATCCCCGATCTTAGTCACAGAGAAAATTTACGCCAAAAAAGCAAATTTTGGCACTAAACCCATTGTCCAGCGACTCTGATTTATTAATAAAATGTTGTGTGTCTCGTCAAGAGCTACAATTTTCTATATATTTCAGGCTCTTAGGATAAGTATAATCTTGGCAATTAAATTCTGAGCGTCCAAGTTCGGAGCACGTCTTTTAGTTAGTCAGTATTCAATAAAAAAGTGCGGAATCGATCAATTTCAATTAATTTGACGATTTCATCTAATTTGCAGCACAAAATAGCTACTGCATAATATAAACAAAAAAATAGCTAAAATCACAAAAAGCCAAAAAAAAAACCTTTAATTTATCAGCTATGGTTATATGAAAGCCTATTAAGCGCTCAAGGATGTTATTTAGTGACGCTGTAAAAAGCGACGGCTACAAAAAAACTTCAAATGAAGTATATAGTCGTAAAGACACTAAATATCATAGGTCCGTTGACCTCAAGAAGGTCACGACCAAATTTAAACCACAATTAAACAAAAAAAAAATAAGAACTATTGATATGGAAAATTATGTAGAAGTGTCCTTAAAACATCTAGAAATTGGAGGAAAACAAAGCTGCTTGAAAAATATCTGTAGCGGAGGCTCAGACCTTAAAATCGGCTGCGCCTGGCCCCAGTTCAAAGGACATCACATAGATGTCATAGATAGGGTCGAAGACTCTATAAATTGCACATACCATACTAGGCATGATGACCAGATTGCAAAAGCATCATACTTTATCTTTGATAAAATCGAAGATGCGACAAAACTCATGTCATTAAAATAGGATTATGGCAACAAACAGATAGATCTGTACCAAACGGTTAAGCCCGAAGAGGATATAACCGTAATTAATGTCCCTAACTACAGGGATGTCGGAATTTTATCAATGATAAAAATAATTAAGGAGCAAATAAAACCTTTGGACACGATATTTGACATATGCGTGCGGTGCAAAAAAAACGGTAAAACTATTTATCCATACGGGATGAAAATTCTGGTAAAAAAAATCACGCCTGATGTCGAATTGCGACTATTTCTGGAGCATGATACAGGCTTAGCCAACTTGTTCTACAAAGGATGCAAAGAAGCCTGTAGCTATTGCAAAGGCTTAGGACACAGGAAATCAGACTTTGAAGTTTTGAATAAAATCTTAAATGAAACAAAAGCTAAAAAGAGCGCTAACAAAATGGGATTTGTCTTCAAGAGCAATGAGCCAGAAAATACAGTTAGCCTTCAAAGCACTGCACCCACTATAAAAAATTTGCCTATTGTAACTGCTGCTACCACTAAAACTAATGATGGTGATAAAAAAGCTACAATGGCTAAAAATTTAGAACCCAATGATGGTTCTGGTAGCTCCCATACTACCTCAGTGCGTACTATTAGGGGTACTACTGGAATAAAAAAGCCCCCAGCAAGCTCTATAGCTATTATTCAGCCAAAAACGTGCACGCTAAAACAAATATCATCTGATGTTGATACAGGATCCGACTATAGCACCATAAATAATATTAAAAAAAAAACTATAAATGAAAATAAAAATGTCATAGAAACTGATGGTTACGAAGAATCGTCTGACTATGAAAGATCAAGCTCTCCTATTGAAATAAAAAAAGAACACATCATTTTTAAAAACATTCAAAGTGACTCTGACGGTAATAATTCACCAACAGAGCACTCTATTATGGCTGGAAAGGTCAGATTGGGCCTTATACCCCAAAAAGAATTACTCAACTATGTATCAAGCGTAGATAGAGCGCCCCAAGGAGCCAATGTGACTAATATGGAGTTGGACTTTATTCCACCTGAAGATACTGGCACAGACACTGAAATGCGCCAAAACACAAATTAAAATTTTTTATGGAAAAAAAACCAAAAAAATAATAAAAACAGACAAATTCTTGGTATTAAACATCAAAGAGCTCAAAAAAGACACAGTGAAGAGATACGTTCTACTTTACTCAACACTGACTGAACAAAGCTTCAATTTTAAAAAAATTAAACAGCGTAGTGGCAAATGGAGGCATGAAATTCACTCCAACTATGGGTACAAAACAAATTTTTCAAAATTAGAAATAAAAAAATCGAAAAAGCTTTACATGCCAAAATTAGGCGTGAAATTAGCAAAAAAATTCGATCCACAAATTTAGTTGGATTAAATCAAAGCAAAGATAAAAATAAAATAAAAATTCAAAATAAAAATAGTTTAAGTACCGTTAAGCTTAAAAGCAACGATACTTTCACGGTGTTGACCTATAATGTCCGCGGCATTAAAGGAATAGCTGATGAGCTTATATATTATTTAAATTCAGCACAACCGGACATCCTGGCACTACAGGAAACGTTTCTGAACAAGAAAACATACAGGTGTCGCATACCTGGCTACACCTGTATTGAGTCCAAAGCTGATCTTATTAAAGGCGTAACAGGCCTACTATTGGCCGTAAAAAATAACATTGGGCTCGATCTGAGCGAATTTAAATCAAATTCAACCTGGATGTCAGGAATAGTGTCTGGGTGCACTAAAAGTGGGGAGAAATTCCAGCTTTTAGTCACCAATGCTCATATCCCAAGCTCAGGAATTCGTAAAAAGAACACTATTTCTTAGCTTATGAGCAGCTTCAAAAAATTTAACAAAAAATTCAATAAACAATTACTGTTGGGGGACCTCAACATGGATACCTCAGCGTCAATTAGACTAACTTTGAATATGGTAACTTGATTCCAACAAGCCAAAGTGTCGAACTCAAAAGGATCTAGGTACAATAAGGGCGCAGTTGGGCGTATGATTGATCATATATATTACGCTAGGCTCAACAGCCGACCAAACTGGTGCACCGCAA
>LSSN01002637.1:0-16156 GCA_001970855.1 Smittium culicis | reverse complement strand
ATATGTATATGTATATGTATATGTATATGTATATGTATATGTATATGTATATGTATATGTATATGTATATGTATATGTATATGTATATGTATATGTATATGTATATGTATATGTATATGTATATGTATATGTATATGTATATGTATATGTATATGTATATGTATATGTATATGTATATGTATATGTATATGTATATGTATATGTATATGTATATGTATATGTATATGTATATGTATATGTATATGTATATGTATATGTATATGTATATGTATATGTATATGTATATGTATATGTATATGTATATGTATATGTATATGTATATGTATATGTATATGTATATGTATATGTATATGTATATGTATATGTATATGTATATTTTATCGCGTGTAAATTTTCGAATTCGAACATCGAGGTTTTTTTTATCAGGGAAAAGTGAAAAAAATTTCGGCATATAAGTTTTTGCTGTATCTGATAATCGGATTATGGTTGATTTTATCGAAATCTATTAGGGTGTTACTGAGTGTTTGTCTTGATAAAAAAATTCATATTTTTTGAAGTTTTAAAAGGTATATAATTTATTATGCTTAAATTTGAGAATATCATTTTAAAAAATCTATATTTTAATGATAAGAATGGGGAAATATTAGTAATAGATTCCATTCGGTTGTTATATTTTAAATAAACCCTCTTTAAATATTAGCTGTTAATTATGCTAAAACAACATTTTTATTTATATGATTGATAACCCACGGTTTATTTATATTTATTGTTGGATTTAATTTCAAATCTGTAATAAACATAATTTAAGAGTATAAAGTTGAGCTAAAAATTTTTGATTTAAACCAATTTAGTAATTAGTGTCAATGAATATTCTATATCTATTTTTTCATGAGAATTTTGAATTATTTTCTCCTTCGTCTTATTAATAATTTTTTATAATTATTTTCTCCTTCGTTTTATCAATAATTTTCTATTTATATATTATTCGTCTTTATTATTCTTTTCCTGTCATTGAATTCAGATTCAAATATACCTTATTTAAATATAAATGAAAATTTCTACTACATTAATATTTTTGATATGACTATATAACCCTATTTTTCTTTGATATTATATCGGTATAAAATTTATTTAATTGAATTTTCTGTCAAAATTCTTTCGTTTTCGCTGTTTAAAACTGATTAAGTATTTAACAAAGATTAAATTGGATGAATCATACTCGGAATGATATGAAAAATCACTTATGTAATAATAGATTCTACATCTGTAATCAGTATTTATTAAACTATGTTTATTTAAATCAGGCTCTTAGTTTAGGTGATTAAAATCAGAAAAAAAAATTTTAGGGTATAATTGATATAACCTAATAAAAATAATTTATATGAAGAATTTTTTCAATTATTCGAATTTTTGAAAGAATTTTAATTTTAAATATTCTGGAAAAGGATTTATTAATAAAATAACCTGTGCTAAAAAAATACAGCTTTAAATATAAATTTTATGTTGACTACAAGTTTTAAATTCAATAATTTTTACTCTAATAAAATTATAATTTAAATTTTAAAAGAAAGAGGTTAATTTTATATGTTTTTTTTAATTCATAGAAATAATAGATACACCTTTCTCATTATAGCCAAAACCCGAATTTATTAATAATTCCTTTGATTCATTTCTCCAATTTGTTTTCTATTTTTATTAAACGTACTTGCAAATGTTTTTATTTCACATGAAACTTGCCTCCATTGTATTAAAGTTTTATATTTCTAACTGTATTGTAATTATATAAATATTTAATCAAAAAAAAAATTAGGATATTGGATCTTTTTCTGTATGCCACTATTTATTATTTTATAGCTTTTTTTAGCCGCTGTATTAATATTAAATTACTTTTGAAAGTTGCAATCAATAATTTTTTGCTTTTGTTTTTATAAGAAATTTCATATTCATAGTAGAAACGTTTTTCTATAGTTTAATCGGTATTAAAAATGATTTTATTGGCGATAACAAGAAAATTAATGTGTAAAAAGAAAAATTACTATTAATCATTATAGTTTTAATTGAATTTTTCGCCATAAAACTCGTTAATGTGTGCTGTTTGTGCGCTGCTACACATCTTCACATCAGCTAAATCTATTTCCCCTTCCAATAAAAAAGTTATTTAATCCATATCCTTCAAATTTATTCTTTTTTTAAAGTTCCGTTGAGTTCAGTTATTTTATAATATCCTTTAATTCGACTTTTTAAAATCATGTAATAGCCCATATAACCCGTTTATTATAGATAAATAATTAGATTATTTAAATTTATGCAAACCCAAATTAACTTATTTTCAATTTTTTAAAGACATTTAACTCTTTTTAACAATCGAAATGATAATTTATACAATCACCAAAAACAATAAATATTTTTCAAAGCAAAAGCCCGAAGAATAAATTAAAGAAGCACTTAAACGAATTTCAAAGTAGAAAAAACTCAAAAAAATAAATCTAAGTAAAAATCAAAGGGAAAAATAATTCATAAAGATACTGAATGCCTCAGAATTGATAGGCTGATATAGAATCTCACAATATATACCACAAATACTTTAAACGAAAATCTAGTTAAAATTAATATTTTCTATCCTAAAATTATATTAAATTTATATTTGGTCTGAATCATTAATTATAGACGCTTTTATTTAATGGGTAGAAAATAAAAGTAAAGCACTCATTTTTAAACGATCTAGTCCATAACATTCCAACTATTATATAAATTAATTTTCAAAAAACTGATCACTGAATATTCAATCTATAAGAATAAATCCCCAACTTCAAATTTTTAATTACCCATTCTTCAAAGTATTTCGAAGCAATATTTTATTTCCTGTCTGCTTCCATTTTGAGATTCCTGTGCTTAACTTATCTGCCACGTTTTCAAAGTATATTTTTAATTCTATTTTTTAAAACTTCTTTGGTAGTCACAGATTATTTATAAGAAATTGATTTATACATTATGTATTCAATTTAATCCTAAATTAAAAATTCATTTAAATATATCGGCTCATATTTATTGTAAAATTCCGTACACTTAATTGTGTTTGTATCTATCCAAAGTAATATATCTAGATAAGACTCACTATCTTGTCCAGATTTTGTAAAATATGTTTAACGGGAGTCTACATGGGAATTTTGACCACTACAAACCATTCAGTTCGAATTATGACGGTAATAGGAAGTTAAGATCACTTAAATACCATATTTTTGTAAATATTTTTTACCTTCGAACATATTTTTTCTCCCTTATCACCTTTAACAGTCCTTAAAGAACAATAACTACTTGAAATATTTTCATATAGAAATTTCAAAATGAGATGTCCAGTGTTATTTGCTAACACATCATGTTAAACTCCAAACTTCAAGCTGAATCTAGATAATATTATTACTGGCTTTTTTATATTATTTACGATAAGGTAGTCAACGCCTCTCAATTCTCGAAATAAATTTATTTAAGAATATGATGCTGATACAGAACAAGTAATTGTGACCTAACTTAAACTTTAATTACATTTAAAATTTCTTTTAAAAGCGGTTTTCATGTTTTATAATTCTATTTACTTTATTGACCTTTTAAATATTTATTATAATATAAAGTTAAACTAAAGCAAGCAAGCCTTCTTTTATATTCTTTTTTTTTTACAAATTTGTGTTGTATTAATTTCTATTAACCCTAATAATTAGTAGAGAATAAAATATAGTAATTTAAAAATATAATATAAACAAAGTCTTCGACACTGCAATATTTATTTTATTTTGCTTTTTAATGCACAAGTATCATTATTCAAATTTAGTTCTATAGATATTTATTAATGCATCTCAATAATCTATTAGACTTGAAACAATCCCCATAGGGTACGCAGGCGGTAGACCGCCAGAGGATTTTTATAAATTATTAGACTATTTTATTTTTATTAATTTTGCTGTTATTTATGTTAATAAAATCCGAGAAAAAAAATCTCAATAATCTAGTATACAATCTTATTGTTTTGCTTTTAATGCATGTTTGAATATTCTTAAATATGCTATAATGGGTAATTTATTAATATATCCGTAGCAATATAAGTTACTGATCTCTTAATTTTGTCCGAAATTCACATGTATTATATTATTTTACAAATTATATAAATTTTTCGTACAAAATCCCAAAAAAAGTACCTTACTTTGAATTTTTCATATTTTTACAATATTTATAAATTTCATCCAAATAATTTGCAATGTATTTTTTTCAGTATTTTATAAACCTCTTGGAAATTTCTATTAAATATTTTGTGAAAGAATTTTTTCATTAGTAAAATAAAAAATTTTCTATAAGCAAGTAGTTTTGAACTGGATTCCTGAAATTTTTTCTATATATCTGGGTATCTTCAAGTACGATTAAATATTTTTAAAAAAATTATTTACATGTTGTTAATTTTTTCTTTAATTACATCTTGATCTAAACTTAAAATACGCATCTTGGTATTTTTCTGATTGCGATTTATCCAAAGAAATTCATCCATCACTAACACAGCTAGTTCTACTAAAATTATCCGCAGTAGTTATACTCGTGATTTACATGATCTGGTTTAATAACGAAAAAAAAAAAAGCGTGTTATGCATCATATAATATTTTGATCCAGAAAAATATGAGTTAATAATCATATTATAATAATTTTTCGTTATTTTTTAAAGTAAAATGTAATTAATTAAGCTGTCTATTCAATTTTTTAATATTTAAAAATATATCTATTAGTTGATGTTTTATTTGAATAAGTATAGATTTTCTAGAAGAAATATTTAAATTTATTATCTATAAATTAGCGAGAAGTATCCAATTTCAACCTAAAAACATTCATATTCGTATGTGATTCAAGTCTATTGTAAAAACTATTGATTTACTATAAAATAATTTCTTAATATAAGATTTTTATTTGGTTTATTATTTATACTTAGAAATTATATTTCTAGTCCATTAGTATAAATCAAAAAAAAAAAAAATTTCCTATCAATATATAAAATGGTTCCGCGATTACAGGTGATTTTTAAATAAAAACTCTATAATAACCCGTTAGTGCAGCAAGTCCTCTAAATTCAATACTTTTTGGTCTCTTTCACTATAATACTTTATTAAATTTCTTTTTTAATGACTCTCTTCTTTTATAATTAATATAAATCCTAAAAATTCGATTTATAGATATCTGAATTTTGATTTTTTATATGATATTGCTAGAAACGCTTCTTTTATTTCTTGTAGTATACAATATAAATAATTTTATTTCCACACAAAAAAATTCTTATTCCAAAGCATTTAATACTTTTGACTTTACTTAATGATTCTTTTATGTCTCAATCGACTTTAAAAGTATTAAATTTAACAAGTATTAAATTAATTACAAATGTAACATTTTATTTTGAAAAATATCCACAAACTCTGTTTATCTGGTGAGTAGTTTGGTTACCCTTATTAATCGCGATGGAAATTCTACGCGGCTAGTTTCGCTAAATTTATTTGATCATATCCTGGATAGAGACAAATTACTGAGTAAATTGAATTTTCTGAGAATTAATCTGAGAATTAATCAGTTAAATGAGCTAATCTACAATTTTTAATAGTGATTTTTAAACAGACTGGACACTCTGAATAAATCAAATTTTTTTAATTATCACCTTTAAATGTATATATATATTTGAATATAAGTGTCTCATAATCTCTAATATTCCTGCATAATTTTTTTCCTTTCAACTTATTCATTACTTTTATTTTAATAAAATTAGTATTGATTTAATTTACTAAATCATATAATAATTTTGAACTAGTTATATTAAAATGGGATAAATAAAGAGAAAGTGGGAAAGATACAACATCCTTTGCTTAAAAATAAATTTTCTACCTTTATAAATAGAACATTAAAGGATTTTGAGAGTTTCTTATATTTTTATTTTTTAAATATGCTATATATAGGGGGTATTTCTTCATAAAGGTAGAATAGAATTTGTTAGCACGACTTGAGATTTGGCCCAAAATAAATTCTATATAAGTATAAAACAGATATAATACCAATATTTGTGAACTTTTTTAGTAGTCTTTCTACAACTTAAAAATTATATTTACTAAATTATATGATTAATCCAATTTCAGCTGTCGATATATCGTTAAAATAGTTTGAAAATCAATTCCATAAATGGTAATTATTCTACAGCCTAAGTAAATATGTACTGTATTTACATTATACGATTTCAAATGCCAAATTAAAGCGATTTATCATTTAATATTTATTTCAAACTCTTTGTTTTTAGCTAGTTATAATGTGTTTTGGAACCCTGAATAAAAGTGACCGATAAAATTGTATTAGTATCAATTTGATGAATTTTATTCCAATACAATATGGGGTCAATGTATCCAGCTTTTCTGATTTCCCCTCACTTTGGCTGCAAATTTGTTTTTTTTTCTTAAGACTAAAAAAAATAATTTTTCTAATTTTTAGTTTAGAACGCCTAATTATTGAATTTTTATTTAAATTGAGATTTTCAGAGGTTAAAAAGACTTTATGAGTAAAATCTTATGTAAACTACTCGTTTTTTTTAAATGAGTTTACTACAAAAATAATTAATTTATCGTTTATCTGAGATTTCTATTTAATTCTACGTCTTTATTCCGTATTATTTTACAGTTTTCTATAAATTACTAAAGAAATGTTATAAATTTTTATAGTAGCTATGAGAGCTCTCTTTTGAAATATTTACGTTAAATAATTATTCATCTTTTCAATTCCAGAAATTTTGAATTTTCCATAAGTCCAGATGTGCATTTTGGACAAAAATATTTCATAAATATTCCTTGAAATTTTTAATGCTACTCGCAATATTTGTGAATATTAACTAAAATTTTTTATATTTTCTACACTTATTGATTCTTGTATGTTAATTCTATTTTTAGAATTTTTTTTTTCTAATAAGTCATAGGCTGAATATAGTAGATTCTTATAACTTTTTATTTTTTTGATTAAATATTTATTACATTTAATTAAAGGGCTCTAAGTTGAAATTCTTATTTATTAGTCTCAATACTTCAATTTTTTATTCTATTATAATGTATAAATTTTTATGCGCTTTTTTTTATATCGAAATTGAGTAATTTGAGTTCTTTTTATTTGTTTAATAGAAAGATTTTATAATAGATTCTGTGAATCTGTTTTTAGTTTAAAAAGCTAAACCAGTTTCATAAATTTAAAGAATATGTTTAATATATAGCTATAAATGTAAATCTGGTTTATAAATAAGTGTTTTTTTATCAAAAAGCTTATAATAGTACCTAAGTAAACATATATAAATAAGACTTAATATAGATTTGAACTAAATCCTAAATTGAGACTTTAAATTAGTCAATATTCAGCAAAGGTATGTAAAACACATTTTGAAAATAAACTAAACGAAATCAAGGTATAACATGGTAAAAATCCAAGTAATGTTAAAATAAATAAATATTAGGACCTCAAATATTTATAAATACCATATAATGTCGAAAGAAACCAGAGGAATCATAATCACATCATATTCTTTTAAGAAAAATAAATTATTTACATCTAAAAATACTTTTAAATTTTTTTATCAACTTTAATATTAAATTATTTTAAAAACTAAAATAAAAAAACAATTAACTAGATTATTTTATAAAACTAAATCAAGCATTTAATTGATGATATGAAAAGCTATCTCTTAGGGCACATGTATTAGTTAAAAATAAATTTATTAATATAACCTAGTTAGTTAAGTTTTTTTCACAATTTATTTATTATATAATGTTTACTACTAAAATAATCCATGATTTTTTTAGTACTTTCAGGATCTCTCTTCGTTTTTTTTTTTACTTTTCATAAATAGGTCTTATTATGTATACAATTAATTTTATTGCAGTAATTATTGAGTTATTTAGTTTGAAGGCTTTAATAACTAAGACGCTAAGATTTATGCTTTTAAAATAATTAAATAATGAGAAAATGTTAATTCTTAAAATTGCCTGCTACAAATTATATCATCTCTCAGAGATATATTTAGTGTTGCCATCTTTATTAAATAATATAAACCGAATTTACAAATTTAGAAAAAAAAAAATTTTTTTTTGTCATATAATTGCTGAAAATGAATATTTAGATTCTTGTGATCTTTTCTTTACAAAGGTTTACTACCACATTGAAAGTTGATAAAATATAAAATTTCAAAATTTTAAATTCCTAAACTGATTATCATGTAAGACGACATAATCAACATTATTAGGACCTTTCTGATAATTCCAACACTCTTTAATAGGAAAAATAACATCAAAACACCCATCAAGAACAAACGATGGAGTTACAAGATTCAACTTATGACGACCCACACTAAAGAATCTGAGCATCATTTATAAGTATAATGATTCATTGTGCTGCTTAGAACCATCCCATCTATATAGGAAGACTTTTTTTAGAAGCCCAATAAAAGATGAAGAGAGTAATTAATCCATCTAAAGCTCCCCTAAGTTGATTCCCATGAGCTACCAATCTCACCCACAATAAGAAGCTGTAGCAACAGCAGAAAAGAGATTTTAATCTACCATAGTAGGTATTCAGTCCTCGCTAGCACAAATCACGAGACCCTTGGACCAGCATTATTATAGCTAACTAAGAATAGGCAGAGCTCTAATTGAAAACGACGCAGAAATAGAGCTCATCAATTTCACAAGAACGCTTATTACGGATATGTAGTGTATAATAAAGCAGATAATAATGGATAATCTCCACAAATCAATGGGTCTATCATATAAGGCGCTTCGATTATCTGAACCTTCAACATAACCACTAATAGATGACAAAAAACTTGAATATCTAATCGCCTCAAGATAAACAGCAACAAGAACGAAAGGAGCTTTAAAGACGTTCTTTCATCAGAGCCAGCAGATAGATTTTAGAGGCGCTTCTGCAACGGCGCAAATCCAACCAGCTGCAAATAACATCCCAAGCTTTACGAAGTATTTCTCTCAGGCTCAAAGAAAGGGAAAACAAAAATTTTCTTCAAACGGAAAGTCTCAAAGCAGCCAGTAGCTATAGATGGCGCAAATCCCGTGGAGAACGCATAGCTCTATTTTGATTTACCTGGGAAAAGCTTATCGATTAGGCGTGAATAAACCACATCATTCAGTATTGATTCAAGCTAAAATTAATAAACACCTAAAATCCTCAACTTACAGCGTATCATCTTCACAAGAGGAACATGAATAAAAAGGAAACAGAGGTAATAAAAAGATATTGAGCTATTTTTTAGTAAATAATTCAATAGAACAGATGAACAACTCAAGACCGGGATTTAACATCTATTTGTTCACTATTACGTAGAAAAAGGGATATCTGCGACCTGTTTTGGACTTACGAAAACTCAATTAAGCATACAAGGAAGTAATCTTCAAAATTGGCACTATGATGTCAATTTTTCTATTGTTAAGAGGAAAGGATTGTATGATTTTAATTTATTTTGAGTATGCGCTCCTGCATATTTTCATTCACGAGAATTGCAAGAAATATCTGAGGCTTCAATTCAATGGGAGATTATCTCAGTTCAGATTTATCCCATTAGGATTATCGCTAATCATGTTGGCCTTTATTAATATCCTCTGCCGCATAATATCTTGTCCAAGATCTTTGAAAATAAGAGTAGCGGCAATCATCAACGGTATTTTGATTTTGAGAGAAACAAAATTGATATTAAAGATGAAACGGAATAAGTATCAATGATGTTATTAGAATTAGGCTTCAAAATCAATAATTCTAAGCCTTCCCTTGCCATATCTCAAACAAAAAAGTATATAGGTATGATAACAGAAACAATAAAAATGAGTTTAAAAGTGCCTGTTGTGATTTTATTGGATTAGTTTTTATATATTCCTTTATCTAAATTATCCGATCACAATATTTTATTTATTAGTATATAAGACTTTATGATTCATTTTTCGAATCTCTAAGTCTTTCAATTTTATCTTTTTTCTCAATAAAAAATATTCGAATCTAACAGCACCCAAAGAAAAGATCAGGGACTTACGGATGGATGCAGTAAAATTAGTAACTAAAGGATGCTTTTTATTGAATAATCTGGTGAGATTCATCGGAAAAATCAAGTATTGTCTGATGCTGTATTTTATCGAATGCTGCTTTTAAGAAGATTATTTGACTGAATAACAAGACTTTATCTAAATTTTAATAATGAACATCGATAGTGAAGCTGTAAATCCCGCTAATACAGAACTTTACGCTGTGGGAAGCGAGTTGATGAAATGAAATGCTTGCTTATTTATTTCAGAGGCAGCGTATCTAGAAATATTTACAAATTCGAGCGAAAATTCTTGAGGAATATTGGCTGAGGAAAAGATTATTCGGGTATTGTTCGGCACGGAGAGAAGAGTATTGACAGGGCTAAGGTTGTACTAATACTGAAACTAAGACTAAGATAGTGTTATTTATTTAATGTTATAGGGATAATATATATTTAGTGAGATAAATATTATAAAATAAATAATAAACTTAGATTTTTTAGCAAGATGGAAAAAGGTTACCATTTTATACTTTTAAAGAAAAATGTAAATGATATTATTAAATAAAGATAATTATAAAAGAATTTATAATTTTCAAATAATAGCATGTGGAATATTATGAAACGTTCTAGAAGGTTCTAGAAGCGACTTGAAATAATCTATGGATAACATTCCATTGTATTTCAAAATGTTCCATTATGCTCTTTGATGTTCCATAAGGTTCAATTGTATTCCATGATGTTTATGATGTTTATGATGTTACATTAGGTTCCGTTGTATTCCATAATGTTCCATAAAGTTCTAGAGTGTTTCTGTGCATAACAGGTATCTCACCGAGCTCTTTAGCCGATACCCACATCAACTAAAAGGAGCTATTAACAATAAATTACTCCTTGGAGCTACCACAGGTTCAAGCGCGGGCTGTGAAAATATACACAGACAACCAAAATGCGTTGGATTATGCGATTAAGTTTTAGGAACCATCTCTAAAGAGCATTTTTATTTATCTGAAATTTTATGAAAGCATTTTTTGAATTACAATACGAGGCTCGCAATTGCATGTGTACCAACGCACATCAAACAATCAGATGCGCCGATTCTCATGAAGACCCAGATAGAATGTACTCTGGTTTTGCATTCAATCGATAAAATACACTCGAGATTTGGCCCACACGACGTGGAGCTATTCGCCTTGAAAAAAAAAGAAGTTAGATAGATACTTCTTCTACCAAGACTCGAAGGCAGAGGAAATGAGTGCCTTGAAACAGGAATGGATAAACTAGGTCAAAAAATATTGCTATCTAAAATAGAACTTGATTCCAGAAATAATAATAAGATTCAGGATAGAATGTCTGAAATTAATGTTAATAACCCCTCAATGGAACTCTGCAACATAGTCCCCAGATGTCACAATTTAGTGAATAACGAGGCCGATAAGAATAGAATCAATTGAAGTCATACCAGAACCAAGAAGCGGAAAATCTCTACTGAATTCCAATAATTAGTGGTAACTAGCTGGATAGAGGATCAGTGGGGCCCCATCGAAGAAGAAATTATATACACTAAAGCAGCATATATAATGGAAAATAATCATAGATCAGTTAAAAGAAGAGCAATGTATTACGATACTCAAAACCAATTTTTATATTAAAAGATTGAAAATAATATATTATGAAATACATCAGTAATACAGATTTCAAACTGCATAGCTGATATCTACACAGTAAAGAAACTTTCAGTTAATACATTAAAGGCATAAAAATCCGCTTTAACTATTTTGATGCCCGAAGACAACTGTAATAAAAATAGTAATTTATACAAAAAATTCTTCAAATAACTAGATTAATTGAATATAAAACCATTCATTGACCATGATATAAACATCAAACCTATAGTTACATATTTCAGAAATCTTGTATTTAACAAATACCTTGAATTTAAATCTTTGACCGCCAAGACATGTTGTCTGCTTGCAATTTTCGTTATATTGATATGACGTTGTGTTCACTGAATAGAAGATTCGAGAGCCATAGTTTTATATTTCTCAATAAATCTAGTCATATTTTTACCCAAGGAAAAGAGAAAAGATAGATCGATAGAAAAGTCTTGTGAGATTAGATCATATCCTGATGAATTAGTATGCCCCGTGACGGGATAAAAAACATATAAAGAAAGGTTGGCAAAAGTTCCCCGTTCAAGACCACGCAGTAAAGACAAAAATGTTACAGTGAATCGCCTGTTTAGATATATAAATTATCATAGAAAACTTCTAAGTGTGGATAGCATACCTAGAAATATCAAATCTATAACAAAAATGATTATAAGTAATGGTGAGAAAATACCTAAAGCAAGATCATTTGGAGCATAATTAGTAGCAAATTCAGGTCATCCAGCAGATTTAATTATTTCACATACGTTTTAGTCAGGCTAATATATGTTTTACAGCTATTATCGGCTCTCCATAGTCGAAATTTGAACATTACAAAGTCGATTTTGCCTTAGAATTATCTAAGTATATCTCCTGAGAGAAATAATGTTAGAATTAATCAAGTTTGAAGAACGAAAATCAATCCATATGATATGAAGAGATGAGATAAATTTAGATCCGCGCACCCGTTCCCATTTTACCTTTGCCTAAATATGATAAGTATACAAAATACGTACTTTATATGGTATATGAAAAAAAAAATTTTACTTTTTTGCTAGTTTTTTAAACTCGGTTTATTTTATTCAATAAAGATGATAGCACTAAATTATCTTATCTCTTTATATAATATGAGTTAATTCTCATTATTGGAACTAGATTTATTCTAGCAGTATATGCCCTGAGAAACACATCTTTTGCAGTTTTAAAGCTTGGAAAATAATATCTAGATAATTAAATAAATCTTTTTGGATTAAAAATTTATTATCTAGTCAATTATCTATTTTTTAAGAATTTATTTTAGCGCATGAGGCTAAAGAATGGGAATTGAGAGCTCCACTAATTTTTTTCGTATTCATATTAATTTCGACTTCTAATTCTTATAATTAGTCATCTTTGTATACTAGTATTTGAATTCTTAATTTGAAACTTATTTTCCCGTATTCCTTTCTTTTAACGTACAACATTAAAGGGTCTGTTATGAAATTATATTTTAGCGGGAATATGTGGTCATCTTACCTTAGTTCTTTTTTGATAATAATTGGATAGCTATTTTCTCCGATACTAATCATAGTGAGTTTATATCCGCTATATATGTTTAAAATCCATTTTATAATGATTGAAAAATCCTAATTATTCTAAGAATAAGAATAAATATCCTCAATACACTCAGTCAAATTCCTTTTCTTGGTCAGAATATAGTGTTATCTTTTTTTTAATTTCAGTGCTTTTATTAAGCTTTTTAATTATGAAGATTGCAGATAGAATTTAATAAAAAACGCTTAATCTTTTAAAATAGTCAGATTTATATTCATTTTTCTTTTTCTCATAAATTCCTGCAGTGGATTAGTATCTTGGATAGCTTTTTTCATAATTGCTAGATGAAGTAATAGGCATAGAATTTTTTAAAATATTTAGAGTGTATTTTTTAGGAACGAGGGGAATTAATGGCCTATCTTTAGTATTTCTCCATTTTTTTTTAATTTTCGTTTTAAAGTTTAAAAGTATTTATAACTGAAATAGGGGGCTTATTTTTCGGCGTGCTACAAATAGAACGCATTTTTTATTTTACTTTATCTAATTATACATTCTCTTCTCAAATTTGAGCGTTATTAAGTATTTTAGCAAGTTAGCAACATTTGGCTCTTTGTGCAAAATTCTGGGGTGGTAGAAAAATTTGAATATAATAATGGCAAATAATATTATACTGTGACTGTTCAGTAGAAATTTTTTTATTAAAGCTATTCTATTTATATTTTTTATTTAAATTTTTTATAACCAAAATAAATTTTTTAAAAGTTTTCACCCTAACCTTAGAATTGGAACAAAAAAATATATTAATCGTTCAAAACTGCTTTTTATTTTTCATAAGATGGAAAATTTTTGTTTCAGTGTACAATTTATATTAGGTTAGTAATTTTGCTTGTTATTAAGAATTATAAAATCGTTTTATATATTTAGTGAATAGATATGAATATTTATATAATTTAATTTACCAAAATTTATCAATATTTTCTTGTATTTTTTTATAGAGCCTGACTCAATAATTTTTTATACAATTAAGTCTAATCATCTTAAGGATTTAATTTTAAATTATATTAAATTTAAATTAATTCGAATTAAACACTAATTTCGAGTTTTAATTTTTATCATATTTAGGAAATTTTTACGTAAATGCGTCGTATTTATGACCCAAAAACTAAGCTAAGAATATTTTATCATTTTCAAAATTCTCTAAAAATCACTTTTATTCGATGATTTCTATTATAAACTTATACCTATCATAATATTCACAACAGATATATAATAATTATTTTTTTAAAGCGTCTAATTTGAAAGATTAATCCAAATATAGTTTATTATTATTAATTTTTCACTATTCTAGGTTTTTATTTGTATTATCAAAATTTTAACCGTAATAATGTCTAAAATTAATATTAAACCGTATTCTTTTTTATTGGTTATAGATTTATCAGTTGTAAATTATATTAAAAATGTCCATAATCTTTAAATATTTGGTAGGTATATTATATTTTTTTTATCATATTTTTTTTATTTCCACCAATGTTAAATTTGCACTTCCATTGGAATAAAATATGAATTTTAATAATTTATCACTTTTTTTTTATAATTTAAGCTATATATTTTGACCATAGTTCCGATAAATTCCAAAAGTTGGTCCAAAATTATGCGTCTGAATTTTTAATGTATATTTCTTAAAGATATAATGTGCCTGTTTTTACAGCTTTATTCAAGGAAGTACTTTTTTTTTTAAAAATTGATGACATCACCTTTATGATGAAGGCTGTTATTCTTTTTTTTACAGAATTTTTGTAGGATTTTCTGCTTATTTTTCCTTCTAAATAATAATGATAAATTAGCAGGTTTCCCTTTCTAACAGTAGATATTAATTTTCGATTTATGATAAAATAATTACAATGTTTATAATTATTTTATAAATTATATATATTTTTTTAATATTATTAAAAGCCCTTTTGATTTCGCATTAAAGCTTTTGGATTCAGAAAACGAGCCGATATTATTAGTATAATTATTATCTCCTGAAAGCAAATAAATAATTCGATTCCAAGAGAATTCTTATACCAGGTAATTGAAAGCCAAAATTCTTCTTATAGTTATTTTTAGTAAGGTATGTATAAATTTAGTTCAATTTAGATTCTGAGCTTAAATTTTATAATTAAAATTTTTATTCAGTTTATCTTGCATAGAAATGTCACAATTTATTTCAGAGTATTCAGATATATGTTATAAGTAGAAATATTTATATATTCTGTATTTACTATGCGATTTAAATCTTTACTAACCGCATTTATTTCATATTTTTATTTATATAATCGCATTGATATTTACAATAATCAGATTCATTGAAATATGTACAAATTGGTTCAGCATATTTTCAAAGTAGTAGAGCTTTAACTTTGATTTTCATGAAAGTAGTTGGTGAATCATAATATCTATTATCTTTGAAATTTAATTTGCTGCTTTTGGATGAAAAAGAGTTAATTTTTTTTGCATTTGAGTGCAGCGATATAAATAACTTTACTTATTTTTGAAATTTTATTATAAGATTTATGGAGCGCCTATCATACGCGTAAACTGGCGTATGGCTGCATAGCTACGGTTTTTTATGATCTTCAGAGCACTCTGTAGTTCCCAATATTTCAGCTTTTTTCTTTTTTTTTTTTTGGAAATTTTTCGAAGAAAGTTGATTTCAAAGCATATTTGGATTTCTCAAAACTGGGCTAGAATGTATTCAATGAACTCTTTAATATTTTGATCAAATTCTCTTAGTTAAAGCTCTAACTTTAAATATGTGCCGCCTATGCACGCGATTTTACTTTTTATAGGTTCGAGTCAAACAGTAGTTTTAAATAAAGGAGCTGGAATGAACTTGCACATTTTATTTTATTTTTTTTAATA